>LPNX010399243.1:49383-277452 GCA_001517045.1 Pseudotsuga menziesii
TGAGCATGATGACTATGATGATGATGATGACCACGATGATAATGAAGAATGATGATGATGACCATGATGATGATGATGATGATGATGCCCATGATGATTATGACCATGATAATGATGAATAATGATGATGATGATGAAGATGATGATGTTGAGCATGATGACTATGATGATGATGACCATGATGATGTTGACCATGATGATGATGACAACTACGATTATGATGACCACGATAATGATGATAATGATGAACAATGATGAGAGAGACTTGGTTACTAGAGATGTAAGGGTTGGTGGGTTAATCTAATGGACCACATACATTGGGGGGGGGGGGTAACTATTTAAAACATTTATTTATTCTACATTGTATTCGTTGGTTTAGCCTTGCACCAAACACATTTATTTCTGGTCACTAATATCGCGTGCGCGTTATAGATCTACAAAACGCGAGCGCGTTATGGAGAGATAAAATGCGTGCGCATTATGGACACACAGAATTGTCTTTATCTAGAACTGTCTTTATCCGACAATATCTTAAAACTCTATCCAAACATTTTCAGAATATCGCGCGATTTTTTCGAAAGAGAACAAGCCCGCCATTACAATTTTTCCATTCATACACCATCTCTATCAATTTTTGGTTATGCAGGTGCAAGATTGAGGACAGATTTCATGGTTGATCAGTCTGGTGTTGGGTTATGTCATGAGATTTGAAGAAGATAATAAGCAAAATTGAAGAATCTTCAAATGAAGAACACACAGAAAATAAGGTATTTTGAGCTATTCATTTTGTTTATAATTATTATAAATCTGAAAGATATCAAGCTTCAAGACCATTTGATGGTGATGTTTATACACTATTTTACAAAAGAAGCAATTTGAGGAACAACTTCTGAGTTAACTTTCATTTGCTTACTAGTGAAAAGCACCAAAGCTAAACTTTCTCATTCATCATTGTTTTGATGAGAAATATGAACTATTGAGAAGGAAGATTGAAGCACCTTGAAGGATCTATAGTTATAAAGCACTAAAACTTGTAATTGAAGAGTAGCAAAAACACAATTTATTGAATTGATCATTGTGGTGATGGGGAATGTACGTAACCGAGCAGGAAAATCATCAAGGAAGAAGAGACCTCAAGAAGTCATTGAAGAAGAGAAAGAAAAGAAAAGAGTAGACATGATGAATCGGAGGCTTTCTTTGGAAACTAATCCAAATCCAATTATAGAGGATACCATGGTTCATCCTATTAATCCACAACAAGAAAAAAGAAAGCATTCACTAGAGGGGCCTTCAAGTTCCACAAGAGTTGTTGAACAAGCAAAATGTAGGTGCTCATTAGGGGATGTTTCAATTCCCACTTCAAGTCAAATCGATAACTTACAATCTCAAGATCAAGCTCATGAATAAACACAAAATTTGTTCCCCTCTTGTTGTTATACAAGTGAGCAAGTCAGAGAGGCGTTGGACATGGAGCCTACTGTTGAAAAAGAAAATATTGGACTTCCACCATCCAACTACCAAGAAGAGAATGAAGGACAACAAGCTACAACTGAAACACCAGTTCGTGTTGGTGATGCACTACATGGTACACTTCCACCCTCCTATCCTCAATTAGCAACCACACCGCATCGAAGAACTTTGAAGCGTATTCAAGTTGATGAAAGTCTCCTCGATTCCATTGAAGGTACGCTATCTAAACGTAGTATTGCTTATCAAACTCAACAGATACTTGATAAATATTTTGATTATAAATCTGATGGAGATAAATGTAGATTATTTTTATCATTGTTGAAATCTAGGAGCATGAATATTGTTAGGAAAAAGTTAGGGATAAAGATGGTAAAGAATTATGGACCAAGTTCTCATATAGTTAAAAGCTTAGTAGATGCCTTTGGTAAAATTGTTAAGAAGACACGCTCAAAGGACCGCAATGCGGCTCGTCATGTGTTGTCACAAGCAATTGTAAATAAGAACACCAAGCTCCTTCGTTTTCTCAAGCCTACATGCAAAATAGTTAATTTGAATGTAAAAACCCTCCGTAGGTATTCTATTAGAAGAGAACATCTTGACACAATCGATCAGACAGATTTTTGGGCCTTTATTGGTCAGTTGCGACGTCGTGACATGAAGCTTGTTGATGCAGTAAAGGGACTAGTGCATAGTTTTTGGCATGATCACACAAGGCCTTCTTCAAACCGAAAGGATGTACTAAAACTGAGAATGGGTTCAAAGGATCGTGAACCGCATATTAAACATCTTCTTGATATAACATAGACAGAACTATACGAGAGATTCAGGAATGAACATAAAGATTTAAACTTGGGGCAGAGATCTTTTGAGAAATGTAAGCCCTGGTATGTTAGAATAAATACTCTTTGTAACACTTGTTGTTGTAGATATCATGTAGAATATGAATATTACTATGAAACATTTTTGTACATTCATCGTGTGTTGCATACTAACCATGTGCAGGATTGCTCCTTGACAATACCACCGAATTCATCAAGAGAATTCATTCATAGCATCATGTGCAATAGGCCTGAGGGGCAAACATACTTTGCAAAATCTTGTTTGGATGGAACATGCTCCAACTGTGCTAGAATGAGATTATTGAGCCAATGTATGTACGAGAGTGGAGACAGTGAATTTGGCAATATGGTAATAGAAATGAAAAGTTTCAAATATATTAGCTATGAAATAGTTCCAGGGAAAGAAAGGAAAAAGATAGAATTGGTGACATCTCAAGTTTGCATAAATATCAATAAATTTATGTTTGAACAGTTACTTATCAATCGTTACTTGCCCAAAAAAACTAATGTTGAGACCATTTCCTGTCACCAGGTAAACGTTAGTGACTTCGTCAAGGAATTTATTGAAAAGACACATCAATATGTTCAGCATGTCCACTTGGCCTGATGGCAGGATGAGAAGTTTAGAATATGCAGAGATACGTTTTCCCGCGGTACTATACTTTCAGTTGTTGATTTTGTCGAGAAATACACTCTGCAACCTCAAAATGAGATTCAAATTCAATATTATCACTCTGACCAGGTTTCCTTGATGGTCCATATCACATATAGGCATGGCCCAAATAGCACTGAAGAGCAAAGCGAAATTCTGAAGGAATATCATTTCTACATAAGTGATGATAGGTGCCATGACTTCCACTATGTATGTCATTGCTTCATCATCTTCTATGATCACTTGAAGGAAAGGAACATACAGATGGATCGACACTAGATTTGGTCTGATGGATGTGCTGGTCAGTTAAAAAATGCACGCATATTTCAATGGTTGTGTTCATTGCATCAAAACCACAAAGTGCCACATATGTGGAACTATTTTGAGACTGGGCATGGTAAAGGAGAGCATGATGGAGCCGGAGCATGTGTCAAAACAACGCTACAAAGAGAGGAATTGAAACTATCTACAGAATCTACTATTCGAAATGCCCAATCTATAGTCCGGTGGTGCACGTCAGTAATGGGAGAGGAATTAGCTATGCGAGTAGAATCCACAAGAAAGAGACATGTGGAGAGATTTTTTTGGGAGGTGGTAGACATAGATCGTTCACATGCATGGGAATGCAAGACCGTGCCTGGTACTCGTGGATTTCATTCGGTTCGAAGCTCGGATAACCCAGTATTTGAAATTTGGACTAGAAAACTCGCTTGTTTTTGCCTGCCTTGCTGTGATGGTGACTAGGATGGGTGTGAATCGTTGGATTGGGTTGATGGATGGGATCGCGTATCACTTCCACTTGATCAGCGTGCAATTGTTGAGTTAACTCCTTTGGAAGAAGACCAATCATCTATTTCTACAGATTTTGATCATGTCTCAGACGTTGTACAACCTGGTATGATGCATTTCATTAACATGTTTTTGGTTATTTACGTAATATTAAAATGCACATTAATGGCCTTGTATGACACGAAAAGTATTTTCATCATATACCTACAATCATATTATGCAGGGCACATATACACAGTGGTTGCCTCAAAAGGTAGTGAATGGGATGGTGATTACTGGTTGGCACGTTGTATAGAGGGAAAGCAAACCCTCAATATGTCCATGAATGACGATGAAAACAACCACTTCCCAATCGGGTCTATGGTTGTTAAAGGTGAATACTTGAAACAGGACAACAATGCAAGAAAGAGGGGCGGATTTGTTTACAGGGATTACAAACCAGGTGCGAGTGTGTACCACTTTACCAACTTGATCATTGGTACAAACATCCAGGTACGAACAATGCCTAGCCGAAATTCATCGAAGGTATGCTACTTTTTACCAGATACAGAGCACAAGAGACTAATGGAGACCATCCTTATAAGAGATGATGCAAGGGGCTTGGTTGTATGATAGTAGGTGGGATCTAGCATGATGAGGTATGTTACATACTCTTAATACTATACTATTTGTAATTGAATATTGATATATGCTTAATTTTCTCATGTACATGTTTTTTATGAATATGTCAATTTTTTGTTCTTGATATGCCAAATTCCCGTTTAATAAAACCTAAGATTATGAATACATTAACCACTAAAATGATTGAATCATTAGTATGTCTTGATTTTGAGATCATTAGTTTGTAGTAAGAGTGCTAGTTTCGTGTAGTAAACCCTAGTTTGTAGGCTATGCACTAGTTTGTAGGAGCCCTAGCTTGTATGCAAACCCTAGCTTGTATGTAAACCCTAGCTTGTAGTAAGAGTGCTAGTTTCATATAAGAAACCCTAGTTTGTAGGCTATGCACTAGTTTGTAGAAGCCCTGGCTTGTATGTAAACCCTAGCTTGTAGTAAACCCTAGCTTCTAAGAAAACCATAGCTTGTAGTAAGAGTCTTAGTTTCGTGTAGTAAACCCTAGTTTATACTTTGCTGCTATTGTATACTTTAAGGCAGTCATAAACAGTCCCCATTTACTATCCTAAAACTTGTCCCAAGCCTAGATTACATTCCCTACTATCTCGGCCTATCATCCTAGCCCTTCTACTATTCTAGTACCCCTATTTTGGAGACCTAAAACCACCTAAAATTGGACTGATATGCTCTTACTGCTGTAGTACAATCAACTTAGGACAATCAACTGTTAGTCCTAAACTATCTGGCCAAAGTAAATGATAAGTATGTCATGTTGAGTTAGTTAAGAGATACTAGCAAAATTAAATGAGTACTTGAGCTCATGTTGTTGCTTGATTTAGGAAGCTTATATTGTTGCACAAGTGTTCAATGATCTCCCTGTTTATGTTGAAATTTGGGACTATGAACCTATTGCAACCATTAAACCCTAGTTTGTAGGCTATGCACTAGTTTGTAGAAGCCCTACCTTGTATGTAAACCCTAGCTTGTATGCAAAACCCTATATTGTAGTAAGAGTGCTAGTTTCGTATAGTAAACCCTAGTTTGTAAGCTATACACTAGTTTGTAGAAGCCCTAGCTTGTATGTAAACCCAATTGTCCTTGAACGACCTTTTCATGCGACCTGCAACTTGACATAACTCGGCAACCGGAGGTCAGATCGATGAACTGTCGAATCCGTTGGTTTCCTGGCATGCCATTACCCCTAGGTGGCCCTCTCCCTCATGTCCTTATGGCCCAATGATGCCATTGTACAGTCATTTCCTAAACTAGGGTTTTGCCCAGTGCACCTCAATACAAATATGGCATTGGTGGGTAAACTCTGCAAAACCCTAGACCGAGCAAGTGTTGGTGGTATACCCATATCGGCATTGCCCATACACACTTGCGGGAGCCGACGACATGCACTTTTGTCGATCCGTTTGGTTTTTTGCTCCCGGACCAAGATTGACCAAGTGTCCTTGAATGACATTTTCATGCAACCTGCAACTTGACATAAATTGGCAACCGGAGGTCGGATCAACGAATCGTCGAATCCATTGGTCTCCTGGCATGCCATTACCCCTATGTGGCCCTCTCCCTCATGTCCTTGTGGCCCAATGACGCCGTTTTACAGTCATTTCCTAAACTAGGGTTTTGCCCAGTGCACCTCAATGCAAATCTGGCATTGGTGGGTCAAATCTGCAAAACCCTAGACCGAGCAAGTGTTGGTGGTCTACCCACATCGGCATTTCCCATACACACTTGCAGGAGCCGACGGAACACACTTTCGTCGCTTCGTTTGGTTTTTTCCTCCCGGACCAAGATTGACCAAGTGTCCTTGAACGACATTTTCATGCGACCTGCAACTTGACATAAATTGGAAACCGGAGGTCGGATCGACGAACCGTCAAATCCGTTGGTGTCCTGGAATGCCATTACCCCTAGGTGGCCCTCTCCCTCATGTCCTCATGGCCCAATGATGCCATTGTACAGTCATTTCCTAAACTAGGGTTTTGCCTAGTGCACCTCAATGCAAATCTGGCATTGGTGGGTCAACTCTGCAAAACCCTAGACCAAGCAAGTGTTGGTGGTTTACCCATGTAGGCATTTCCCATACACACTTGCAGGAGATGAAGGCATGCACTTTCGTCTCTCCGTTTGGTTTTTCGCTCCCGGACCAAGATTGACCAAGTGTTCTTGAACGACATTTTCATGCGACCTGCAACTTGACATAAATCGGAAACCGGAGGTCGGATCGATGAACCGTCGAATCTGTTGGTCTCCTGGCATGCCATTACCCCTAGGTGGCCCTCTCCCTCATGTCCTCATGGCCCAATGACTCCGTTGTACAGTCATTTACTAAACTAGGGTTTTTCCAAGTGCACCTCAATGCAAATCTGGCATTGGTGGGTCAACTCTGCAAAACCCTAGACCGAGCAAGTGTTGGTGGTCTACCCACGTCGGCATTTCCCATACACACTTGCAGGAGCTGACGGCACACACTTTCGTTGCTCTGTTTGGTTTTTCGCTCGTGGACCAAGATTGACCAAGTGTCCTTGAACGACCTTTTCATGCTACCTGCAACTTGACATAAATCGGAAACTGGAGGTTGGATCGACGAACCGTCAAATCCGTTGGTATCCTGGCATGCCATTACCCCTAGGTGGACCTCTCCCTTGTGTCCTCGTGGCCCAATGACTCCGTTGTACAGTCATTTCCTAAACTAGTTTTTTGCCCAGTGCACCTCAATGCAAATCTGGCATTGGTGGGTCAACTCTGCAAAACCCTAGACCGAGCAAGTGTTGGTGGTCTACCCACGTCGGCATTTCCCATACACACTTGCAGGAGCTGACGGCACACACTTTCGTTGCTCTGTTTGGTTTTTCGCTCGTGGACCAAGATTGACCAAGTGTCCTTGAACGACCTTTTCATGCTACCTGCAACTTGACATAAATCGGAAACTGGAGGTTGGATCGACGAACCGTCAAATCCGTTGGTATCCTGGCATGCCATTACCCCTAGGTGGACCTCTCCCTTGTGTCCTCGTGGCCCAATGACTCCGTTGTACAGTCATTTCCTAAACTAGGGTTTTGTCCAGTGCACCTCAATGCAAATCTGGCATTGGTGGGTCAACTCTGCAAAACCCTAGACCGAGCCAGTGTAACATAATATACGTCCACAAATTTATATAATATAAATTTATATACGTCCACAAATGATCACAATAGTAGGTCATTGACCTAATTTTGTGGTCATTAGTTGGACATTAATAAAATTATCCTATCTTATTTTATACATCCAAATATATCAAATTGTTGGCAACATAAATCTCAATATTATTTTTACATGGACATTATCATAATGTAAAAAACTACTCTAAAATAATCAAAAGCCCATAATCATCTTAATCTTAAATATAAGAAGTATTAAATTCCTCAAGTAAACAATTCCCAGAATTTTTGCCTATCAATCCCAATATTTCAGAAGCTAGAAGTATCAAGTTACAAATCCATATACACATGTAATTATTCTTGGGCAAAGATATGTAGTGGATAGTCACAATTCTGCATTAAATTACATATATACAAAATGTTCCATTGTAACAATAGATACTGTGGAGCTAGCCTGTGCAACATCAAATATCAAGAGTAATACAAGGTCACTTCTAGATATAGTCTCTTTCATTTCACCAAGAGTTACAATTTATTCTAAAAGTTGAGCTGCATGTACCTTAAAAAAGGACTTGGATCCTTTCCTCAAGCTAATAAGGATACAAATAAAACCCTAAGATTGATATATCTTATGATACAATACTGAAAGCTAGAAGCAAAAGGAAGTCAAAATGTAGGTTATAAAGAAGGTGTAGTGCAATTTTAATGTGAAGTCATAGGTAGAATACGCATCATGCTTTATCATGTGACCATGATAAGAAATATCATTCTGCAAGTTCATCATTTTCTGTGTAGGATACCAACAAATGGCCATCATATTTCTTCCACCACTATGTCAACACCTATACAACTTAGATATTTCATGGCTCAGTACACTTCGTTAACTTGATTATTAAACATGTTGGTATGGGTGAGGCTAGTGTTTGCGTCAAAAACATGGGGTTGGGATTGAAAAGTGCATAGGCCAAGGTTTAAATTGTCGGATCATTCTTGTAAGCAATTTAGGGGTATGGGTTGATCACTAAATGGGCCCCTATTTTCTGTAGGAATTCCAATAGGGATTTCATGTCAAAAGTCTCATTGAAATGACCAGTAAATGATGTGATAAATGAAAAAAGTATGGCCATAGAATGAACATGTAGAGACCTCAATTTGATGTTCATGTGAAACCTTAACAAATTCAAAGGGTAGGTTCTTAAACAATCCCATCCATCCCTTGTGCATGCCCTCATACTATGGGTGGTATATATTTGAATGAATGGTCATTTGAAGAGACCATAGCGTCATTGATGTGATTGGCCTTGCCCCAATTAGTTTGAATTCTCCCTACTTCTCTCTAATAGAGGAGGAATAAAGAAAATCCCATAATTCCATATATCATCAAAATGATCTATTATATTATTCCCCACTTTCCCTATGTTTCGTATTCCTCCCTCTTTGGATTCTTTACTTTCAACCACACCCCATAGCAAACAAAAAGGGGGTACTAGATCTCATATTTATAAATAATAAATACCCATATCACAATTAATATATGAAGTTATCGTTTTGGATATCAGTATGAAAATTGCAACCATGACAATGCCATAAACGAAATTCACATTGCCAATTAACTAGAGGAAGCATTCCCAAATGTATACAATCATAATGGCAAAAAAAACCATCGAAAATGCAATGATATGAATAGCTACTCATACAATTTCAGAAACCCACATCGAAGCCAATTATGCAAATCCTTCCAATAGAATAAGCATGTGATGAATACCTATCATGGAAATATTAATAGCCTGTATCCATTGTTGAGAATATTATCAACTCAATAGTATTAATAGCTATTTATAAAATTTAACAAGCCTGCATTAGACCCAATGTTGGAAATCTTGTCAACTGAGCCATATGAATACCATAGTGCCTTATTTAACCATATTGGGACATCCCTCTGCTTTATTCCCAATTCAAGGTGTGTTACTATTTGTTGCTGCTCAGAAATGCCCCCAATGTGCCCAGAACTTTCGTGCGATGTTGAACAGGTGCTCAAAATTGGAAATTAATCCTCAAATTTAGACCAAAGTTAAGAATTTGGCATATTACGACTTAAATTAACCCAGATTTCAAAATGACACTCTTCATTGCTAATTATATGCACAAATGTCCTTGAACGACCTTTTCATGCGACTTGCAACTTGACATAACTCGGCAACCGGAGGTCGGATCGATAAACCGTCGAATCCCTTGGTCTCCTGGCATGCCATTACCCCTAGGTGGCCCTCTCCCTCATGTCCTCATGGCCCAATGACTCTGTTGTACAGTCATTTCCTAAACTAGGGTTTTTCCCAGTGCACCTCAATGCAAATCTGGCATTGGTGGGTCAACTCTGTAAAACCCTAGACCGAGCCAGTGTTGGTGGTCTACCCACATCGGCATTGCCCATACACACTTAAAGGATCCAACGGCATGCACTTTCATCCCTTCATTTGGTTTTTCGCTCCCGGACCAAGATTGACCAAGTGTCCTTGAACGGCCTTTTCATGCGACCTGCAACTTGACATAAATTGGCAACCGGAGGTCGGATCGATGAACCATCGAATCTGTTGGTCTCCTGGTATGCCATTACCCCTAGGTGGCCCTCTCCCTCATGTCCTCATGGCCCAATGATGCCGTTGTACAGTCATTTCCTAAACTACGGTTTTGCCTAGTGCACCTCAATGCAAATATGGCATTAATGGGTCAACTCTGCAAAACCCTAGACTGAGCAAGTGTTGGTGGTCTACCCACGTCGACATTTCCCATACACACTTACAGGAGTCGACGGCACGTACTTTCATCACTCCGTTTGGTTTTTCGCTCCCGGACCAAGATTGACCAAGTGTCCTTGAACGACCTTTTCATGCGACCTGCAACTTGACATAAATCGGCAACCGGAGGTCGGATCGACGAACCGTCAAATATGTTGGTCTCCTGGAATTCCATTACCCCTAGGTGGACCTCTCCCTTGTGTCCTCGTGGCCCAATGACTCCGCTGTACAGTCATTTCCTAAACTAGGGTTTTTCCCAGTGCACCTCAATGCAAATCTGGCATTGGTGGGTCAACTCTGCAAAACCCTATACCGAGCAAGTGTTGGTGGTCTACCCACATCGGCATTTCCCATACACTCTTTCAGGAGCCGACGGCACGCACTTTCATCACTCCGTTTGGTTTTTCGCTCCCTGACCAAGATTGATCAAGTGTCCTTGAAAGACATTTTCATGCGACCTGCAACTTGACATAAATCAGCAACCCGAGGTCGGATCGGCGAACCATCAAATCCTTTGGTCTCCTAGCATGCCATTACCCCTAGGTGGTCCTCTCCCTCATGTCCTCGTGGCCCAATGACTCCGTTGTACAGTCATTTCCTAAACTAGTTTTTTGCCCAGTGCACCTCAATGCAAATCTGGCATTGGTGGGTCAACTCTGCAAAACCCTAGACCGAGCCAGTGTTGGTGGTCTACCCACATCGGCATTTCCCATACACACTTGTAGGAGCCAACGACATGCACTTTCATCGCTCCATTTGGTTTTTTGCTCCCGAACCAAGATTGACCAATTGTCCTTGAACAACCTTTTCATGCGACCTGCAACTTGACATAACTCGGTAACCGGAGGTCATATCGATGAACCGTCGAATCCGTTGGTCTCCTAGCATGCCATTACCCCTAGGTGGCCCTCTCCCTCATGTCCTCGTGGCTCAATGACTCCGTTGTACAGTCATTTCCTAAACTATGGTTTTTCCCAATGCACCTTAATGTAAATCTGGCATTGGTGGGTCAACTCTGCAAAACCCTAGACCGAGCAAGTGTTGGTGGTCTACCCACGTCGGCATTGCCCATACACACTTGCAGGAGCCGACGGCATGCACTTTCGTCACTCCGTTTGGTTGAATCTTTTATGTAGTAATTTGATATTTTTCTATGTATGCATGGCTATTTCCACTCCAATGAGTTATGTCAAACATTTGATTAGTCTTTCCTAGTTTGCTATATATTGTTGAACCAATGAGTTATGTCAAACGTTGAACCAGAACATAACATTTCTTTTGTCACCATTACATGGATCAATGCTCTTATACTTACTAAACACATTGATGCTCTTATTGATACACAATTCACTTATGCCCTTATAGATGTTGTACTCACAAGTGATTGTAACTACATATCATCATATTGGTGTACTATCAAACAAATGACATCGATGTACCTTATATTAAGTTAGATACATAAACATTGAATTATTATAGATGCCTCGACACACTAAAATATTACTATATGTCTTAGTGTTCCATATTGTAACATGCACACTGATGTGGTTCTGGAGAATACCATAAGCAGTATAGGTCAACATTCATAGTTCAACTACCTCTATCTAGGTGTGGTAATGTACACAAATATTTTTTTCTTTGGTGTGCCTTGTTATATACAATACAAATACAAACTTCTATATAGTGCACCAATGCAAATAGACACATAGCACATCCAGAGAAAAAACCTCTTGCATAAACCTTTACTTAACTTGTAATTTATTTTTATTATATTACACTTCAACATTCACTTAACTTGTAATTTTATCATCCAAACTCACTACATTTAATTAGATGTATCCAATTAGTGTGCATGTCGTGAGTTAATTGAAACATTGTATTACATTGTATTGCACTTAGTTTGATTTAATTACACGTGCAAGAAATTTGACATAGTGCATTCATAAATAATAGATAATCCACACTATAGATTGACATAAAAACATGTGGAAACCGAAGAACTCATATGAATTGAAATATATCATTCATTTATAAGTGAAATGTCAATGTACATGTATCAAAAAGTAGATATATATCCAAAAGAACATGTCTCCAACAGTACATGTATCCAAAAGTACATATATATCCAAGACTATCCAAAAGTACATGTATCCAAAACTATCCAAGACACTTGCACATGTATGCAAATGTACATATATTCTATAAGGCATGTATCAGAAGTCAAGCTTCCTCTTGTTCTTTCCCGACTTTGATCCACTAGGCTCATCTCTGGGATCAATGTGCGTCAATGGATCCTGCAAATTAAACATCAATTATTAAATTGAACTAACTATGTACTAATACATTAGAAAATTATAACAAACACTCACCCCCACCTCTAGGCGTGTTAGTGTTCGTCCTATCACTAATCTCCTCCTCAGTGGAGTCGGACTCTGCAATACCATATCTCAATTAACTCAAAACCTATCAACATCTTGTTGGAAATTGAATGAAACAATTAGTCATCAATAGACATCTCACCTCAACGACATCCAGTGATAGCTGGAGTTCAGTTTCTTGTGTCGCAGACAGATCCGTTGGTTCAACATCAATGATGGTCGGACCGGGGGGGCCAGGAGCTACTTCTTCTGTTGGTGGCTACAATCACCAAATGTTGAAGTAGTTAGACATGCATGAGTAAACAATAAAATACAATAATAAACTATGTCTAGCTAAACAACAATAATAAACTATATGTCTATATCAACTTAATGAGTTCAAATATCATCGAAGGATATACATTACCATAGTCTCACCCGTGGTAGAACCAAGGGGGGCAGGAACTGCTCCTGTTGCTGGTGCCTCAACTGTGGTCGAAACAGGGGGGGAAGGAACTACTACTGCTGCTAGGGCCTACAATCACCAAATGTTGAAATAGTTAGACAGGAATGAATAAACAATAGACAACAATAATAAACTATGTTAAGATCACGTTGAAATAGTTAGGTATACCTTGGTGTGACTAGCTGCCATTGATGAAGCAGCCTCAACTGCTGCATCAACCATCGATGCTAGACTTTCTTCCGTTAACTCCGGCTCCTGATGCAGTAAACATGCAAATCAAACATTAACAAAAACAACTTATGCACCGGATTTCAAGTTAAGCAACAAATATCATCGAAGGATATACATTACCATGGGCTCAGTAACTACATGGCCGTGGGCAGCTCGAGTCTTTTTTGGAGTGGACCGCCTCATGTACACATGACCCTTGTCCACGGAAGGCCTGGGAGGAGATGCATCTGCAGGCAATGGCCCAGATGTTTGGGTCGGTGCCTACAATCAGCAAGTGTTCATGTAGTTAGATGTATGCATAATTCAACAAACATGTACATGTATTTAAAAAATGACAACTGTAATTGTTTACCATATTAAAAAGTTTACCTGGGTACCATGATGTGTCTCGTGGATCTCTCCACCTAGTGACGGATCTGGGATCTGCAAGTTTAATAATTGTAAATATTAGACCATAGATAGAATTAGTGAACTAACATGTAAAGTATGTGGAAATTAACAAGTTATTGACAAGCATAATTGAAAAATTGAAATTTTAGAATGTTTACCTCAGTAGAACCAGATGGGCCTGTACCATCATGGATCCCTCCACCAACAAAGGGATCGGTCCCTGCAATGCCATGCCCCAATCCAAAGTCTGGGGGGTCTCTAGCGTCAAAACGCAACAACTGCAAGTTCATGAAATTAATATATTAGCTCAAACTATATATATATGTGTACAAAGAGGAAACTAAATGAAGAATTTATTAAAATTAACCAGATCTACATACCTCACTCAAAAAACCACTGAATGCAACATCTGTGGAAAGACCATAGTAGGGATGACCACACGATGTGCACACGTGAGGATCAGAACTCTCTTGGGGATGTGCCGATGGTGGTGCATTGGTGGATGGTGCTGTATTAGTATGTGGTGGTGCACCAGTGGATGGCCCCGAAGAAGGCGATGGCCCTGAAGAAAGAAATGGCCGTGCATCGGGACCACTAGGTCCTGCATCCCCACCCATTTGCTGAAGAGTAGTGCTATGGCAAAGGACCACTCGTTCTAGTGTCAAAAAAGCATCCCATGTCTCAGCAACTACGCGAGTTGCAGGTGGGACATCTGGCCCATGCAATGGCATGCGAGGTGCAGGGATAGGGAGATTAGGGTCTTAGACCCTTGCATTGGGTTGGTTTTGGGGCATCCCCCCATCGATCTCCTGATACTCCAAGTAAGAAAAATATTTCACGTGTTTATGCAACACGAACTCCACATACAACTTTCGAAGGAAATACAGGGGCATTTCCTTGTTGTTATGCGATGGCAAATCAAAGACCATATACCATCTATCCATCCAGTTATCGATAAATGGTTGGAATGTGCACCACTCAATGGATATATGTGGCCGGTTTGTATTTGGAATTTCTCCAGTCCGAGGATCCCTGAATAATGCAAAAATGTGCTCCTTTGTTATTTTTAACCTTTTTATTGCCACATAATCCAATCCATCCTCTTGTTCTCTTCTTTTCCTCTCTCTATATGATGTGATATCATATAGTATATTAGTTGACTACGAAATAGTATCAACAATAGCATCCATGGTGGATGCAAGCGAGCGACGAATCTCATCGCCGCCACGAAAAGAAGCACTGATGCCCCTTAAGCGGGCAAGCTCAATCAGAATCGCGGCATTCAGATCCATTGCAGCAACTGCAAAAAAAACATCAATAAGCAAATCATTAGAAACATATACATGGCATATAATGACGTCTCTTCAAAATTGAAAATGTATTAAATCAAACTCAAGTTAGCAATTTAATGACAAATTCACTTACATATATTTATTTAAACTTAAGATTAAACATTTCACAATTAAAACGTAAGTTTCGTTCAACTTGTGACTACATTCAATTAATGAGTAAGTAAGAATTGGATATAACTCAAGTTCTGGCTTAGAAAGATGGTTGCGCTAACTTAGAAAGATGATTTGAATTTTGTTGAGAGGTTTGTCTTTCATTTAAGGTTTGGATTTTCGCAGGAAAGGAGGAATTGTTCATTGTTTGGGACATGCCTTGGAAGCTATGATGATGTTGCTTGATCAAGGACAATCTTTCTTAGAGCATGATGATGGATATTCCAGAGCTAGTATAGTCCAAAGTTTGACAGGAGAAAACCCCGATGATATGTGTCAATGGGCATTGTATGAGTACAATTTCAAGCTTATGATGGTCTCATATGTGTATATATGTAGAGCATATGATGTGTATTATGATGATCCTTGATGATTACTTGATATGTATCATGTAGGTCATGTTATGTACATGCGGGGTTCATCAGCTAAGGTTGATGACTTTGTAGAGAATTTTGAGGAGTGTTCATTTTCTACTTGTCTTTCAGGATGTAATCGTGCAGTGTATGAAGATATTGGGGCATGCATTCTAAATAGTGAGTCATCTCTCCATTATGAAATTGTCCATGGTTCTATAGCGAGTACGAGTTCTTTCATCACTTTTTGAAAAGATGCTTGTTTATGCTTCCAGTCATATTGAAAAGATGTTTGTTTATGCTTCCTAGATTCTAGTGATAGTGGTTTTTTTTCTAATGGTTATGGTTTTCACAATCTCTAGGAATTTTGGCTTGCTTGTAATTTTAAAGGCCTTAATTCATATGTATGGCATATGATGTAGATTTTTAGGCAATATTTGGTTTGTTGGTGAATTTCTCTTGAAGGGTAGGCTCTTTTGGTCATGTAATTGTTTGGGTTATTGACTATTCTATTTTTTTTTTATGTACTAGAGAGTTTCATTTGATTAGATATAGAATCACATCTAAATTGTTTTTTATGAGGGAAAAAGAAAATAAAAAGTTTAGTCTTCCTACATAATGCATGTCAATAGGGTTTTTTCCAATGGCGTTGCCTAGAAACATTTGTGTCAATTGTATGTGATCAATTTATGTGTTTAGTCTTGGGAATATCATCATCTTTGGTTGGTTGGTGTTTTGGCTATGAGATGGTTGTTTATTTTTTTTATGGTTTTTATTGCATTTACAAACAAAAAATGGTAATTTAAGTATCTAATTGAAAAAAAAAAAGCTATGGGTGAATGAATTACCTGTTAATATGACGATTCACCGGAGGTTTTGTCTTCAAATCGAGGAATGGGAACTCTTCCAAGATCCTAGGGCATGGGCAGGCCGTCGTAATCGCGATCCTATTTGGTGAAAATGACTCCCGGGTCGGGACTGTGGGGTTTTTTTTTTTTTTTTAGATTTACAAAACGCGCACGCGTTATAGAGTTACAAAACACACGCGCATTTTGTAACTCTATAACGCGTGCGCATTATAGTTACCTAGCCTACATGTCTGCTTACAGGTCAGGCTGTCTTAAACACTTTTTTAATATAAATTTGGGGATAGGTATCATAAAAAATGTAACGTGAGCCTATTCCTAAAAAGTAAGATTGCATCTAAAAGGTCCCTCAACTTCTTGCACACACCCATGTTCTTTCTATATTCTTCTGGGTTGACCCAACTAATAGGGTTTACAATCATTCTTTTAATTCTTTTATGTGATCAGATACAATGTTGATATTTCCCTAAATGTCATAATTGCATATTTTATTTTCATATTTCATTGTCTTCTTGATTAATTAATTTTAAAAACTTATTGTTCATGCTAATTTGACATATTAAGGGTTGAAATTGTTGAGTGATTTGACAAACACCTTAAAGATAATAAGGAATAATTAATATTGTAAATATACAATAATTAAAGTGATTTCAAATATGGTTTAGCTTTAGAAAAGTGTGCCTAAAATACCTGAAATTTGTTGGCATACATTTGATATCCTTACTCTTGCAGTTCATAATGGATTGGGGTTGATGTAAAGTGAAATATCATCCATATTTTTCTACTATAATTTATATTCAAGATCATCCGAAGGTTGAATATTCATAAGAATTGAATATTGGAAACCTTTGGAGAGAAGTGAAATTTCAAAATCACATTAAAAGTTAGAATTCCCAAATTTATACAAGTTAGCATGAATTTGCACTAATATATGTTCCTCCTATGGATACAATGGCCTTTGTTAAACCTACCTCCTTGTCTTAGGAAAACATGCCCATGTCAATTCATGCTTCTTTCTCCAGAATGTGCATCGTTCCAATGCAAGTAATTTCCATTTTGTATGCTTTTTTCTTTACTATTTCGGTTACAAAATATCACTATGACATCACATTTTCCTTGTAAAACATTTCACCAACATCATCCAAAAAATTCCATCGGAAGCTTGTGTGCAACAAATGACCTTAAATTTCCATAAAATTATAGCATACTTCATGCAGGTTGGTGATGGACCCAAGCACATATATTGAGGAGGAGAATGGGAGCTTACCGACCACATTGGTACATATCATAGTAGCATTGGGTATATGAGAGGGCATTGGACACACAATTAGAGAAACAACTTACATAAGGGAAATTGGAGACCAAGACAAAATGGAAGAGGGAGTGTAGGAGTAACACCCTATTGGATAGCAAACAATGTTGGAGGAGGGTAATTGATCCCATGATATTGACTTGAAGGGAATCTCACTTTTGGGGTTGGACAAAACCCTAGTTTGACATGCACACCCTTGGATTGTAGAGTGCTCCATGTTGGTTACTTGTAGAGAAACTTGTCCTTATTTTATGTTATCCTCCCTCACCTACTTGCATATACAAGGGAGGATAAATTTCTCATATTCATTCATCATTTGTACCCTTCATGTTACTTGTCTTGGAGACTTAGGGTTCATGCAAAAACCTTAGGAGAAGACAAGGGATGATAAATGTCTTGGAGAGATTTCTCATTTGTGATGTTAGGTTTTTCTATGATGACTAAGGTTTGTTTTATACATGAAAACGCTAGAGAGGAATACACTGTTTCCGATTTTGTTTATTATGTATCTTGTTGTAAAACTAAGGTTTCTACCCTAGTAGAAGACATGGAAAGTAGATTTAACACCTTGTATGTTTTTGGGTCTTTATTCTTATGGTATGTAAGTCTAGGAAAATAGCATAGATATATTGTATTCTTGATGCTTATGACATGTAAGAGTGGAAGAATTAGGGTTTGAGGATTCAAACCCTAGGACAGTATTGCATAGAGTAATGGGGTTCTTTATAACCTAGTATGGGGGATATGTCATTTAATGTAAATTATGTGACACCAATATTTTTACCTTGGATACTTGGTTCAATATGTTTGGTTAGGAAAACAACCAATATGGCTAAATCTAAGGCCAGTACATGGAAAATATAAATGTTTTCCACCCTTTATGAAAAAAGAATGGCTTGATAAGGATTATATGAAACATTATTTGTTCCATTTAGAAGGGAAAAGTTTGAGATATGGTTCCATATTAATCTAAAGTTGGCTCAACTATGAAAAAACTAATGTTCTTACTACTTCCCTTAAGTTGTAGGTTTCTTGGATTTAACCTCCTCCTTTGGATTGTATAATCTAATCAAGTTGTAATTACTACTTGTTTTGTTCCTTGATTCCCCCTAGATCCCTAATTCTTCATTTTAGTATTGTTTAAGTATTTTATCATTGTGTTTTATTTCCTTTGAGGGATCTATAGAATGTTTCTTGGCCCAAGTTTTAATACTTTTATCTTCTATTCCCAAATTTAGGACATAGATGAATGGATATGGTTGGACCATGAGTATATTTCTAGGACTATGAGAGTTTGATAAAGTGAACCAAGCATGATTATAAAAAATAGTGAATGGACCAAGATATCTATTCCTAGTGACCAAGAGAGAGGTTTTGTTGTGAGAATATCTCTATCACTTATGAAAGGTCTTCATTGACTTTAGGTCTATGGAGATTCCATGTTGGTGATTACGTGGATGAAGAACAATGAACAAATCCATAAATTGACTTTACAATCTCGGGCTATATAGATCAAGGAAAATTCATGTCTCTTTGATATTATCACTTTTGACCATATATAGAGATCTTGGGAAACCCTAGGTTGTATCTGCAATCAAATAATATGTGAAAATGAATTTGTTATTTTGACAATGATTCTGTTACAAAGAAAACCATTCAGAACTGACAAGGAACCTAACATTGTTATGCAACAAAACATGTTGTCCATGTTTTTGGACTCCTAAGCATATTTTATATATTATATTATCAATTCAGGAAAGTTAAAACTATAGGGAACAAAGAATGGTAGAAATTGAGCAAGTATGGAATACAAATCAAATTAACTGAAGAAAAATATGTATGAGAATTAGGAATATGTTGTTGATACTATTTATAATTTTTTTGTTACAACTCACCTTGATTTGTGGAGATTCGCACTCTCTTCTTTTGCTTTACCTTTCAAAACATCATTCAACATACTACACATTTTTTCTTGTTGCAATAATTTCATGTAGGACCCATCAAATAAATATTTGTATGTTTATGAAAATAACAAAATGAAGCTAAATAAATACAATTTCAGTAGTTTGTCTCAATGATTAGAAAGAGAAATATTAATGAACATTTTGTTGTTGATGAAAATTTTTAATTTAACAATGTAAATTACAATACTATTCAAGTAAAGTAATTGGTAATAAGAGATCACCTAAGGAAACATGGAGAACCACAAAACTATGTATATAAGGCCATCAATCACATCAAAACGCCATTTTTTTCCTTTGAACTATGAAAATGTTTCCCAACGCTATTTGTAACAAGTTCCAATGGATTATTCAAATAGAAATAGTAAAATTTAAACACTACAATTATAGAAATAATTGTTTTTAATGTATACTTCCTTACCATTCATTGAGGTCCTCTCTGTTTCAAGAATAATTTAATATTATCCTCTAAACGGTACCAACCACGTGAAGGTGGAAGCTCTTATGGCCCCTTCCCCCCTCACATCACTCCCAATTTCCCAAACCCAATGCATCTACTTTCAAATAAGAATTGAGTGCAAATTAATTCATTCAATAGCTAAAAAAAGATTTCATTAAACTATTCAATAAACAATGCATTCATTTAATAGCTGAAAAAAACATTCATTAAACCATTCATTTAGTCAATTGATGATAAAACCATTTAGTAAACCATTCATTAAAGCATTCATTTAATCATTCATTCATTAAATAACGGAAAAAACCATGCACTACATTGTGTTATAAAAAAGAATTACTCAAAATTTCTCCAGTCACTTATTTTTTACTTTTCTTCTCTTTACATAATTATCAGGAAGTGCATCTTTCGAAACTTGTTGATCAGTCTCCCTAGTAGATTTCTCGTGAGGTTGAACATGCATCAAGGGGCTCAGAATTGTTGCAATAATGTGAACAATTTTCATTAATTTATTTTTGTTTTTATAATTACAATTAATTCATTTAAAAAAACATTACAACAATGTTTTTTTACGTGGCGTGGGCACATCATGTTCATCATTATCTTGTCCAGGATCAACCTGTTCAGTGTTACCTGCATCTACATGCTTTGCAGTTTAATTATGGAGAATTACAAATTAATGTTCATCATCTGCAACTATCTATACAAAATAGTAGCATATTAATAAATTCATTACCAGAAATCGAAGCATGATCTTCGACTGGTTGGTGTACATCCTCGAAATTAATGGGATCATTACTTTCCTTCTCAAAACAAAATAAATATTTTGTGTTAATTTTTTATAATAAATAAATTGCATGAGAATTAATAAATTTTCATTAAACTATATAGTTTTTATATACCTGTGCACCAGAAGGATCAGCAGAAGGTCGTGTATTCCTAGACAAGTTTTTTCGAAATTCAACAATAGCTTCAAAGCCGTGTTGGAATCCAAGATTCAATTCTTCCTGAGTAGGAAATTCTTTGAATCGGTCGACCTACATATTTGCATAACGTCATTAATTTTACATTTTGCGCTAGAATAAAATGAAAATAATTTTCTATATATTATTTGGATGCAGTATCGAGACATTTTGTGCTAGAATAAAATGAAAATAATTTTCTATGTATTATTTGGATGCACTATCGAGTTTTCGATACTTACAAATCGTGCCGCCAAATTTGAATAACCACCAGGCCCAAGCTTGTGTTGACCAATTTTTTCCAGTATTTTCTTAGTGGTCTTTGATGTGTCTGACAGCCTAATGAAGTGTTGAATTACATTATTCGATGTTCCAAATTCAATATAAAAATTAATAATAATAAGGATTACCATTACATTATGGAATATATTGCATACCTCCCTGTGCCTAGTGGTATCTTTTCTTCTTTTTTCAGACCTTTCTCTTTTTCATATTCCATTAGGGCTTTCCACTCCCTTGATGGAATCATCAGAGGGTTCTCATACCTAGGGTTCTTTTCTAGGTGAACCCTATATTGGTCTCGAACAATCTTCAGATGTTGTCCAGCCTTATTTAGGAAATTCGATGTATCAAAAGTATATTTGTCGAACAGAGCAACCAACCGATTAGTCAGCTCATCCTTTTAATATTTTGGTTGTTTGTCCCACCTTGTGTGGATGGTGGGCCCAAAGATCTCCAAGTCCAAATCATTTATATTTTTATAAAATACATCATTTCCTGCAAAACAATCATGCCATCATTAGTCAACATTAAAAAAATTATCGGTACATTAGAAACAAATTATAAAAACTAAATTGAACAATCTATAATTACCTGGAATCTTCTCTAGCTTTATTGGAACTAGTTCATCATTCACCAAAAATGTTGTCACTATTGAACCCGTACTAGTGACACAAGAAGATCCAGGAAATGTTGCTTCAACATCAGCATTAGTATCAAGCCCTGCCTCCACCCCTTCTTCTGCACGATCTGTTGTGCGTCGATCAGCATCAGCTGCACCCTCTGCTGGCCTCGGGGGTGTCGCAGAGCGTGTTTCCGACTATTCAATGGAGAAAAAGGGTGTAGTATGTTGTGTACATGGAGTGGTTTTCTCACTGGGACCAACATCGCCTTCACCACCAGTGTGTGGTTGAACAATTTCCTATAAATACAAACCATTGTATTATAAGTTCACTATCGTATAAAACTAAAATTAGAAAGTTCTAAATGAATTTGCATTATGATTATGCAACTTACTTTCAAGGCCTGACATCTCTGGATCAACAATTGAACCTTTGCTTTGATCTCGTCTGTCTATGGAATTGTCAATGCCATATGAAGCATTTCCTCATGTTGTTTTTTCAAGGTCTTATGTAGCACCTTCAATAGTTTTATAGAAGATCCAATGTCAGCATCATTCAACAACTGGTAAACATCAAATTCTAAAGAATGTTGAGTTGTTGTTTCATAAACCGAATCATTTTTATACAACAAAAATATATAAAACATTGCTTAGTTGTTGAAGCAATAGTCTGTGCAAAAAATTATATTAACAAAAATTGTCTATCATGATAGATTCCTAGAATTACATCTAGGTTAACCTGATTCCTAGAAGACGGTGTGGTCTTATCAACAGTTGAGGATTTCCCCGATCATCCATGTGCAAAACAAGTATACAACATGATCATAATGAACATAATCGTAATAGCAAAAAAAATACATAAAAAAATAAACATTATGCTACATGTTTTATATGTGTACAATTTTGAAGTATTTAAAATATAGAATTACATTCAGGTTTACCTGTTACCCCGAGGCTGCAGTCGTCTAATCAATTGTCAGATGGCTTCCCCGATCAACACTCTGCATGAAAAATAGATAACATTATATAAACGAGTCAAATATACTATTGAAAAAACATAACAACATATATGTTTGTACATATTTAATTCTTACAATGTAAATATCGATGTATACATGTCGCCTTGAGGCAGGTCTAGTAACATCTACTGTGAGGGAGGTGCCCCTGACAGAACCCTGCATCAAAAACATACTAAAAATTATCTAACGAGACCAAAATACTCACTAAAACAATTTAATAACATAATATTTTTATGTATACATGTTTCCTCATGGATTGTGTACTCCTCTTACCTGCTGCTGGGGTGATGCGCCCCCCATCACCTCCATGCAAAGTCAACATAGAAAATTTAATAAAAAAATCATTAGTGGAAATTTCAACTCAAAATGGGCCTTTTAACTTTTATTCAAATTCCATGTCATCATGTGTTAGCCAATAAAATTTCTTTAAATTTGAAATACTGTATAGGTCTTAAACACTTTTTTAATATAAATTTGGGGATAGGTATCATAAAAAAAACTACTTTTTTTGTTTGTATTTTTGACATATCTCCTTGTGTTTTTACTCAAATTTCGATCGGGAGAGCTCGTTGGATGAGGAATTAAATTCCACATCCAACGAGGACCCACTCGGCATACTTTTGACAGACCTCGCTACCCCAAAAACAAGAAATACCTGAAAAATGGAATGATGACATCATCATTCCATTTTTTCCAGGTATTTCTTGTTTTTGGGGTAGCGGGGTCTATCAAAAGTATTCCGAGTGGGTACTCGTTGGATGTGGAATTTAATTCTTCATCCAACGAGCTCTCCCAATCGAAAATTGAGTAAAAACAGAGGGAGATATGTCAAAAATACAAGCAAAAAAGTAGTTTTTTTCTTTTCTTCCTCCAAAATTAATAAATATTATTTTATTATTTTAACTATTATTTTATTAGTTCATTTTAGGAGGCCCATTTTGAGTTGAAATTTCCTCTAATGATAGTTATCTGCTAACGAAAAAATCCTAAAGATGTTAAAATAATTAATAAAAGGTTGGTTAAATTTTTGGATGTACCACATCCATAGTAACCATGTTTGTATCTACTCGATTCAAATTGTAATTAATAAACATATATTCCCCAGCAGCTATTGATTTAATGGAACATACAAAGACATGGTTTCCTTCATGCACCTCAAATAGGTAGTCGGGTTGCTTAAGTGTAGACCCTGATTGTGTACTGTTTATAAACCTTGCAATATTCCCAGTTATTTTTGGTCTTCTGCCAATGTACAATGTTGCTCCTTTATTTTGATCTTTGTATTTCAGTTGTAAATAATTTGTTGGAAACCCATATCTACGCATAATTCATGTATATTAGACCAGGCACATCCAATCATTGTAGTTGTAAGAGGGCCCAACATACTCCATCAATTTTGTACATCTATCGTATCCGACCTTTATGCCATCCATGCAAAACAACCCCAATCCATGTAATGACGACGGTGCAAATCTATATATCCTGTCATTCACACACAAAATAGTGTAGACTTGAGGAAGATCCCTAGGTACCCATTGTTTCACTACATTTTTGTACCTTAAGGGCACCTCAATGTATCCTATTGTCTCATCATCATAGGAAGATGACCCCCTTCCTCTGAGAAAAAATTCCATGCATTTATTGAATTTTCTTCTGATCTTCTGACATCTAGTTGATCTAGCCCTTGTAGACCTATTGGATGTATCACTTTCCTCTAGCCTTCCCAAAATCCCCTCGCTGGAGGAATATAGGTATGACAAATACCTGTTTGGTTCTACTTGTACCATGGCCACAAAAAAATTGGCAAATAATAGCAAAATACTAGCAAAAACTTGGATAGACTTATAATCATGACATAATAGTGATATCAATATCTTGAATAATATCAATAATTCTCTAGTATAACAGTTCATCACATAGTCCTTTAACACGATATAGATATCAAGTCGTTCCATAACAAATGCTTCAGCCAATTTATCTCAAAATACAAACTATGTTTTTTACAAAATTCTTAGGTGTACCATTTTTAATTTATTTTGTTTCCTCACCCAAAAATATTGAAGACCTAGTTTACAGATCTCAATATATCTAATAAAATCATTTGCAAATATTTTGTAACTTTTTTTCAAAAGAAAAAAAAGGTGTTCCTTGATATTCAATAGTGAATCGAAGGTAACTTTTACATAGTCCTGACAATAAGTCATTCCAGACACAAGTGGATATCATAAGTATCAAAAAATTTCCGAAGGGGAGGGATGGAACCCACAATCCCAAGATGACTGAAGTAGCAATACCACATGGAGAACATAAGGAGCCCAAACAGCTTATCCAAGGAGGCATCGAGGGTGGAAAAAACACACCCCTGAGGGGATGAAAACAAAATCTATATCCCCAGCTAAAACAAGAAAGATGCTAATGTATCCCATAGTCTAAAGAACCCAAAAAGACTATGCCACATAAATAAAAAAGCTCTGAAACTAACTATATCATTCCTTCCTCAATGATTTCTTCTTCTAAAATTTACGAGAAGGAGAGGGTTCCAGCCTTCATATTCAATGCTTCCTTAGATAAACAGTCTACATTCATATTATGCTCCCTATAGACATGGCTACAGTCATATAACAAACGAATTGAATTTGTCAGTAGTATAGCATATATGTCGGATTTAATGGATATCTGATGATATTGGAAATCAGATGAAGTCTCCTTCATATTAATATTATGTATTAAGAGCTATGTTCCTCAATCCTAACACTTGTATATCTCTCTATCCAGGAGGAAGAAAGGGAAATGTTTTTTGAAGCAAAACGATGAAAAATTGAGGTATACAATTGTTGATTATCCTTCTAGTTTATAATGGTATTTCCAGATATTAGATATTTATTGCACACTCAGACTTTTAGGAAAATCAAGACAAGTCTTGATTTTAGTAGGAACTCTTTAGAAGTTGAATGTATTATACTGAATAATCAACATACAAAAACTTTGAAAGAGGAATCAAACCAATGCAACATGTGTGGTTTAAATTATGATTCCCATGGCTCAGGAATCGATTCAATTTGATTCATCTATCTATTTGAGCATACAACAAAAATCAAAACATTACACCTTCAGATTCAAATCAACATTCATATTTCAAGATTTCCTAAATGCACTTCAACTTGTCTTCCAAGAGACTGTGATTTATTTATTTTCTCAACCTCCCCTTTTGAAATCAAACTCTAGAATTTAACCTCTCCTCTCTAGCAGGATAGTGTTTGTTTCTAGATATCACTCCACACACTAAATTTTCCCAGTCCAATTTCCAAGTAAATATGAACACTACATATTTGAATCACCAGTTAATGTCTTTTTCCTCATGTTCTCAACATTAAATGATATGTACCAAATCGTGAGGGAACATAACATGATATATATAAAGGTTAGTTCCACTGCATATATATCACAACTCAAACTCACACATAATCAAATTTTCCACATACAAGGATCGTAATTTTCATTAGATATTCATTCACATTTGATATAAATGCAAATACTATGGAATAAGGATGATCATCATACTAAAATCATGATTTTAATGAGTAGCATTCACATGAAAATTAGAAATGCATTACATTCTCCAGCCTCTTTAGATGTGTTCACATTCAGAGAGATTCTATCTGTACACCGACCTGATCACACAACTTCTAGGTCACTTCTCCACTCTACATTGGCCTGATTATTCACTTTCTTGGCCACTCCTCTCTCCTTACTCTACACCAGTAAGCTTACATATAACTTGGATAAACTTCCAACTCATCACAACAAACTCCTAAACTAAATGTTATAAAATTGTAACAAATGTTTAATAAGAGAGTCAACCCCTATATCCAATGAACCAAATAACTCAATCCTTATCTATTCAATTTGTCATTAACTATTTTCTTGATATTTACACAAGTGTCTACGAAGATCATATATGTATGCATGGTTTTAGGATTCCTAAAACCTATTTACAAACTTAGGAAAATTAAACTAATTTCCTTTAAGAGAATCCACTCCCTTGGGAAATATCAAGACCCTAAGGTCTGATTAACAATTTGAAGATTTTGATGAGAATGAGATGCTCCTGCATCAACATGAAACAGTAAAGCATCTAGGTGGAAGGCCAGTTTAATTAAAGAAGATATGTATTGTTATGAGATTATCTAAAGTTTCATCTTAGACAAACTCCAATCGATGATAGAAAGAGACTCTTGATGGGGGACATGAGGCATGCGTAATAGCCTCAACCAACAAACTTTTCTCATTGAATTTATAATTTATGGCACCTTCTAACTTATCCAAATCAATACCCATAACAGATTCGGGAACCTTGCAGCCATGCCAAACCAATTCCCCTTCTTTAGGGTGGAATTTTGTCACAATTCCTATCCAATTCATAATATGGATAGTTACATTCTCCCCACTTCAATATAATAAAATCCAATCAAATGTTCAATGACATATGCTAATATCTTGCTTCATAGAACCCTGTAACAACTGGAATCACCCTAAATATCTCCATCCTCCATGGGATCATTCTCAAACTATGGAATATGAACATTGTTATGTGCATCAGTTTCATTCCATGGGATTTATTCCATGTCATCCATAACATCTGCATTATTTAATTCAATGGTATCTTTGTCAAATACTGGAATCACACAAATAGTATCCCATCTAGATGGAGCAAAGAAATATTCCTTAATATAGGCATGTAGTCCTTTATCCAGAGCATATTGATACATAAAAACATTGCTCGCAATTTGTTTCCTCGTGAAAGTAAGTTGTCCCTGAGGATATTTGAGAAACAAGCATCTACTAACAACCCACCTCAGACATGCATCTCCTAATAATTCTTCCATTTCATAACATAATGTCTCCTGAGAAGAAGCTACAGTCAAATCAATTAGAGGTTTTCTTGCAGAATGTCCCCACAATCTCTGTCCTTTTATTAGAGGTTGCTTCTTGCAAATCAATTGCACTCCATATTTTTGTATGTAGTAGTTTGCATATGAATGAATTCTAATAGACCTAAGTAACCCTCTTTCCTGGGAAATGAACATGGTATATGATTGTGAGAGGCACATGCAAGAAGAAAGAACTTCTCCATTATTTTTTAAGTTTCATTATTGGAAGAACTATGGTACAGAATTACGAGACATTATTGGATTTCCTAGTAAATACCCAAATGGAAAATTTCAGTTGAAATCATGGTTCTCTCCTCTAACAAAAAATACTCCCAATAAAAAACCTAGTTACAGTCCAAACAAAGAAGTCCATTCCATTAGCCCTAACATAATGGGCAACTAGGATATTACCATTGAAGGCTTAAACCAGAAACTAATACAGTCCAGCTTAAGAAGAGACGTTGCACTAACAGACTCTTAGGAAATTAAGGTCATCTATGGAATAAATGGAGAAATAAATGAAGAAGTTGGAACTGTATGAAGTATGCATTGAACCAGGATGAAGTTGGTATTACAAGTTCCCTGGGGTCTAGTTTAAATAACTATGGATTCATATGAAATTCCCTGACCACAAAGCTATAACATATGATGCAATGGTATAACCCTTCCTTCAGGCTGTATCAGAATCAAGAGTTGTAGTGAGACAATTATGCAAGGCTATTCTAACATTAATACAATAACAATGTGATGGTAAAGGAATGGAAGGGTTTGGCTGATTAATACAAACCTTCCAAAGGTCTGTCCAAGTGTGCATCAAACAATAGTTCGGAGAATGAAACAACATTCATTGACCTTTTATCACAACTTTTAATATAAATGTATATTTCACATGAAAATCGACATGCATGCACGTGTCTCAGATGTTACTCTTTGTGATGAAAGAAGTAGAGAGCTTGTTACCCATGGAACCAAAGGCTCGATCCAACCAAAACAATCAAGCATATCACTATGAAAGGAAGATTCATTTCTCCAAAGAAAAATTCCCTAATCGAGACAAATGACTCACTTGATGTAACACACCCAAATTTTTGCCATGTAAATTCTGAAAAAAATGGGGTATAATTTTTTTTTTTTTTATACTATATCAACAATTCAATCATGTTAGTCCCTGGAGAGTGTGTAATCACATTAACGTAAACTCTACTATCATTTGCACCTTAACAAACTATAATTTAACTAAATTAAGTTCCATTGAGTATTTCATAATAGAGCTATACCAATGACCATACTAGTACCAGAAATAATGGTAAGAACTTATACCTCAAATACAGAATCATACTTTGTTGCAATTAAGGACCGTCAAACTAGAGTCACTCTAATACAAACGAATCTTATTCAAGTTTAAAATAGATACGACTGATTCATTAGTCACTAGACTATCCCTCGATAGGATAGAAATTACACATTAACCCCTTCTTTTAAAGGTTGCTGACATTCCTCATAACAAGGTACCATCCTTGTACTTATTGGGCGCAACCAACCAAGATGATGCATGAGACACTTGTCTTTTGAGAGCTATTCGACCATTGTACTGCAACTCCTGCAACCACCACTTTATGTAACTCGACATGCATATTAGCACCATAAAACCAAGAGCATAAATCTGATATACAAGGTAAAATTACATCCATAAACAAAACTAACTGTTAAGAGTATTTATTTTGAGCTTGGGCGACTGAAAATGTGTCTACGACTTTCCTCCCCACCCTAGGATTTATGTAACGTAGCTTTGTCCGTCTAAAGCCACCCCCGAGCTGGGCGACGAATCCACTAAGGTTTAAGGATAAAAACAGAACTCTTCGAGTTTCAAGTTAAGATAGTGTTGTAATCCAATGTTACTTTGTCTAAGGGTATGAGACTTAGTCGTCATAGAGACAATATTCACATGACTAATCCCTCATTACGTTTTGTTCATAAACACAAGGGAATGTCAGATATTCAATTCACCATTACACCATAGCATTCGAGTAACCATGTCTCTTTGTTGTTGTTACAGTGCTTGATCCCCAAATTCCATAGTGTAAACTCACTAGTAGGCAATATAATTATCCTACCATTTATTTAGAATACATTTATTTGTACTTACCTAAACCATTCAAAGAAAGTAAACTTGTAACAATCTAAATGGTTATGCACGTACTAACATAAGGGATTTCCATTGACTCTCTTTATATATAATCCTTTTTCTAATAACTCTATAATTTTGATACTTAATAATATTAAAGTTATAATAACTTTGGAAAAATTTATGACCATGTTAAGGCTTAACCACTTAAAATCCATATAGAGTTAAATATAACTTTACTCTTAATAATGACATCATCATTGATATTTAATAATATTAAAAATATGAGAGTTTTGGAAGAACTTACGACTATGTCAAGGCTTAAACACCTAAAATCCATTTAATGTAAGGTCATTGACTCATGTTTTCTTTAAATAAAGATTACAACTACTTTTGATAATGTAACACGGAGTAAGTATAATAGTCTTTAAAAAGGTTTAACATAAAAAAAAATAGATTAAAAACCATCTAACAGAACCCTTTTCCCAAAGTCCTCCCTATTCGAACTCTAAAAAAAATAGAAACAAAACAAAGCATAGAATATTTATTTGACGGTTTATAAATTGGTGGATGTTGAATTCTTTCACAGAGAGAGATTATCTCTCGCAGGCAAGCTCTGTGCACAAAAACTGAATTGTTTTAAGACCAACCAATTAGACGTTAAAGTGTTGTACAATCTTCAAAAGAAAAGAGGAAGTTTGAACCATCTTCTTTTTAAGTAAAGCGCTCTTCCTCTTACGGGAATATTTAAACAAAACAATTATCAACATTCGTTCTAATAATAATATGAATAATTGTGTCCATCACTCGAAACAGAGGAAAACAAATCTCGCTTATGTATCAAAAGATTAATGGCTTCAAACAACACTACCAGCGTGCTACAAGCTATTGAAATATCCCTGTGCTGGACAACTGCTGAATCTCTGAAATATAATGTGAACGTGGAAAGATCACTTGAACTTGCGAAAGTACATTTGAATTTTGCATGCAAGAGGGAGCACGTTGATTCCGTGTACTTAAAATTAAGAAAACAGTGCTTGAATTTAAGGACAAATATTCCACACTGTATAGAACAGTCTGGCCACAGAATTAACATAACTCTAGGAATGCTCAGCCAGCAAACAACATGATGATGAGATGCTTTTACAAGATGAAAGGGTTTCAATTTCAAGAACTAAATGGAATATTTAAAATCTCAATATGCAACCTAGGAAGGAATAATCAGCTTGCAAGAAAATTCATTTCGATTGGATGAAGACCAACAAGTGATAATGGATAACACTCAAAATACAGAAAGACGAGAGGCGATGGAGAGCCAAATCAAACTGGAATGGTTATATTCGAACAAGAAAATAAGGAGGCAATCACAACTAGCAGCACTTGTGATGTGGCAAACAAAATCTAAACCCTCATCCAAAACAATATCTTGTAGATCAGACCACAAACAAGGCCAATGTGATTCCTCTTGATGAGCTGGCATTTCTAAAAGAAAGAAGAACTGTCTGGACCGAAACTCCAAATCTATTTGCTCGACGAACCATAAGTTATAAAATTGCAGATGGTTTTGGAAACAAAAACTATAGATATATAACTATACAGACTCATCCCATAGTGGACTAGTAAGCTGGAAATCGCATTCAGTTAAACTTAATACAAAATATAAAGAGATCCAAGCGATAAGGAGGACGCAGAAGTAAGTTTAGTTACTTAGCTCTACTGATCAGTGTTGTCAGGTTTAGTTCTCTTTCGTTCAGGTCCTCCTTCCTTAGCGAATTCCTCCCTTCGTAGCGTGCCTCCCCTTCCCTTTCTTCTTCTTTTTCCTCCCCAAAAAAAATAGATCCCCCCCTCAACAAATCGTGGGCTTTTAAAATGTAAAACAAAAATTCCTTAAAAAAGACAAGTGGCAGTGGGAAACCTCCACGTTTTCTTTTGGTCAAATATTCTCTCCTTAAATATTGAGAAGACATTGAATTATAGTTATAATTTATTACCAAGTGTAACAAGTGGCGAAAGGTAAAAAAAAATGTTGCTCCTTTCCAACAAGGAGACAAACCTCCAATAACTAATAGATTTCCACTATGAGTGTTTCAAGCACTCGTGGAAATTTTCCTCCAATTACGTGTGCATACATATAATTAAAACATCTAACTTAGAAGTAAGATAGGAAAATCCATAACCTTTATAAATGGAAAACTTAGAAGTATTTTCACATATTTTTGTCTAGGCTATAATATCAACATGTTTAGCAATGCCATTAAATAATAATAGTTTGCTAATGTTGTTAACTATACTTTATGGGTCTACTAGAAACTCAATGGTATCTAGCTTCTAACATTCGTTTAGGTAAAATCTTAAATCGCTGGAGCAACTCCAGTGTCCAAGACGCTTAAGACAACCCCGTCATTTAATGACATGGCACCTAGCCAAACATCCCTTTCCCTAGTGGATTCGTCCTCAATATCGTTTTTAGTCGTACACGCTTTCAGTCTCCTAGCATTATTAAATTTTCATCTATAATCTTGATGAGCTAGTTGTCATACTTACAGTGCATTTTACTTATGCCTCACGTTTTTTGGTCGTGTTCTGAGGGGATGTTACACTTGAAGGTGTAGTCAAGTGTTAATTTGAGAAACCAAGACCTCTATGTGTTTAATTATGAAAAAATGCTATTTTTTGTGCCTTGAATAAAACCACTAACCTACAGGCCTATACTATTGTTTTTTTTCCTTATAAGTCTTGGATATCACTCACATATTGCAAATCTAAAAAAGTTGATTTACTCATCCAATTTTATTGGGTTGAAGCTAGATTTCGAGTTTGAATTATTGGTGGTTTTGGTAAACCAGTAAGTCAAGTAAGCACAACTGTTGAGCCTATCCAACATTAAGTCATCATTAAGGAAACCACTAAGTCAAGTAAGCACAACCGTTGAGCCTATCCAACAACAAGTGTCTTGGATTTGTATCAAAGGCTGCACAGAATTCTGTAAAACAACAATGAACCTTATGTTTGTTGGCCTTTGCTTCCTCGAGAATGATTACAAGAGTATATGTGATCACTCTAGAAATTTTGAGAAAATATTAATTAATGCAAAGTCAGAAATTTTTCCTCAACCTTGAGGTTCCCTGGGATGTATTTCCATTGGAATTTCATCCTTAGCATCAAAATTTGAATTATAAATAACAACAATATAAATTTCAATCATGTACAACCAAATATATAATTCAGCCACCAAAAATAAACAATGAACAATTGTACTTCAGGGGAACTATGTTTCTAGAGTCCATCCCTTAGAGCTCAAATACACATATACACATTTTAAACACCCCAGGGATGAAACATTTTAGTAGCTAGGGTGTTTAAACCTACTTCAGTGCCTACAATTGCATTGGTTGCACTCCTAAGTGCATCAATCCCACACCTAAGTACAGGATGATATACCTCAGCCTTTTAGGGAACATACCTTACATCCTCCATAGATTTTCCATAAGTTATGTTGTGCTTGTTTGAATAATTTGGCTGTCAAAATATAAGAAAAATAATAGCTGGAAGATTAAACGTTGGAAAGGACCCAACTAGCATTGAATTCTCTTTTTTTCATGATGCCACGTATATTAATTAATGAATATAATCCATCTCAGCGTTAAATACCTCTTATGTAATGTGTTTCTTTAATGTTGGTCTACTTGTGACGTATAGACTATGCATTTGACCAATGAAATGCAATGGGAATCTCATAGTAGTGACCCTGACCTCACATAAAGAGGACAATTCAGGGGAAGATAAGCTCATCTTTTAAACTATATTAAAACACAGTATTTTCATATTTTCCATACCTCTATAAATCCATGCTAAATTAATATTTCTTCTACATAGAGAACTTGTTTTTTATAATTCCAAATCAAAATAATTTGAGCAAACAGATTGTTTTTATTATTTTATAAAATATGTGGGTTCTTACCTAATTGAAATTTTGTTTCAAGAAGAAGATAGGGGATTTATATTTTAATTTTTTTCGGAACCTAATTGAAATATTCTTTCCAGAAAAAGACAAGTGATTTATATTTTAATTTTTTCAAGGATAATAATAAATGAGAGTTAAAAGCTTAAAGTATAATTGATGTTATTTGGATCTCTTTTATTTTATAAATGTATTTTTATAATGAAAAAGACTGAACTAAACAAAGTTATGATTGCCTAGTAAATACCCAAATGGAAAGTTTCAGTTGAAATCATGGTTCTCTCCTCTAACGAAAAAGAATCCCAAGAAAAAACCTAGCTACAGTCCAGACAAAGAAGTCCATTCCATTATCCCTAATATAATGGACGACTAAGATATTACCATTGAAGGCTTAAACAATAAACTAATACATGCCAACTTAAGAAGAGACGTTGCACTAACAGAGGTTAGGCAATTAAGGTCATCTATGGAACAAATGGAGAAACAAATGAAGAAGTTGGAACTGTATTGTTGGGATCTGAAGTATGTATTGAACCGGGCTGAAGTTGGTTTTACAAGTTCCAAGGGGTCTAGTTTAAATAACCATGGATTCACAATGAAATTCCATGACCACAAAGCTATAACATATGATGCAATGGTAGAACCCTTCCTTCAGACTGTAGCGGAATCAAGAGTTGCAGTGAGACAGTTATGCAAGAATATTGTAACATTAATACAAGAACAATGTGATGGTAAAGGAATGGAAGGGTTTGGTTGATTAATACAAACCTTACAAAGGTCTGTCCAAGTGTGCATTGAACAATAGTTGGGCGAATGAAACAACATTCATTGACCTTTTATCACAACTTTTAATATAAATGTAGATTTCACATGAAAATCAACATGCATGAACACATATCAGATGTTACTCTTTGTGATGAAAGAAGCAGAGACCTTGTTACCCATGGAACCAAAGGCTCATTCCACCCCCAAACTCTTCAAGGGTGAGCTTTCCATCCCTCAATAGATTTTTGGGTGCATCCCTTATGACAAGGACATCTCTAGTTTGTTAGGAGTTTATTGATACAATTAATAACAAATAGACATACATTCTTCTATATGTGCAACTTGGTATAAATATATTACAATGCCACTTTGCATATTCTAAATATATGAAAACACATATGCAATATGATCTACCATGCGAGTTCAAATAACACACATTTAGGAAAACATATGAAAACGTTGAGTATGTGTGAGACAATTAAGACCACCATAGACAAAAGACATATCAACCTTGTCATGTACCCATCTACATTTCTTGACCAACAATGTATGAATTCACGGAAAAAATCCACCAAGTCTCCTACTGAGACCCTCCACAAACTCATGCCCAAACTCAATGACAAACTAAATGTTGAATTACCAAAAACATAGTGCATTTAATATATTCGGCTAATATGTATATCTATGTCTTTATAAAATAAAAAATTAGTTGTCTATGCAATAATCTCTTTTATATACAACCCAACTTATTTATCCATATATCTTTTATTCAAATTGAAATATTCAAAGAAGAAGATACTTTAAATAGAATTTGTGTAGGTATAACTGATTGCGCATGAGATAATTTTCCTAGTGATAAGTGTCCACTATGGTTACCACCCTCAATCTAGGATATGAGCTGACATTGGGGAAATATTTCATGTTAATAATATCACATAGATACAATGCAAAAGTAGTTTCCCATGACCTAATTTGGTCTTAGAATGTACTAATGAGTCCCAATGTTAAAAAAATGGTGTGTATTCATGTAGAACCATCCATTAGCACTCACCTAGTGTATAAGACTTTCCCTGTACCAATGTTTCATAGTATCTTGACCATTATTTTGTCAAAACTCTCATTTCCCAGGGAACTCTTCATAACTAAGGTACAATTACAACCCAAGCTACGATTTCAGTAATGGTCTTCCTCAAGTAGTGCTATTGATGAAGAAAGAGATCATAGGGTTTCCTAATGATTGGATTTAGGCATAAATAACACCACCAATTGTTAAAGAGCTGGACATAGTTTTGTGCTCATGTTGTGATTCATTCCTAGGTCCATATGGTCAATACATGGAAACCATATCTCAACATGATAATTAAAAAATACATAGTTGAAGGTGATTGGAGACAGTCAAAAATACTTCGTCGAATTATCTTTCCACTGATTATGATGCATGAGGATCAATACTATGTTTGAAGACCTTGTTTATTAGGTTGTGTTGTGAAGGGTTTATCATGCATGCATATTCGAACAATGTTTTAAGATCTTGTTCATTAGGTTTTATTATGGAGGATTTCTGGCTTGGTTGCTATTGTTTCCAAGTCTTGACTCCTATTTTCTGACATAATCATCATCAACATCATAATCATCTTCGTTGTTGTCATCTTGCTATTGTTTCGCAACTCCGACCATCTTTCATCGCTTAACCAACAACAAGCCTCGTCAAAAAACCTACGAACATGAAAATTGAAAAACCAACGATGCTTCAAGATGACAAAAAGAAATCAGACAAAAGAGTGCTTTTCATCATTGCAATCCGACAAAAAAGTACTTTATGTCAGATGTCGTCGGATTCTGTTGTCGGATTTTGGGCTCAAATCCTGTTGTGTAATGTGGAATTCCATTTTGCTACTTACAAATACGAGATATTATGTGACATAATTCCTATGGATGTGTGCCATATTCTCTTAGGGAGGCCTTGGCAGTATGACAGGAAAGTTGTTCATGATGGGAGAAAAAATACTTATTCTCTGGAGAAATATGGGAAGAGACATACTTTGTCACCCTTGGAAGGTGAAGTAGTTCAAGAAGGTTCAAGTTCAAACATTTTGCTAATGTCTGGCAAAGAATTGTTGCAAGAGGTTCAGAAAGAGGAGGATCTACCTTTTTCCCTTGTTGGTAAGCCAAGGTAATTTTAAATTCTACGAATTTAGATTATTTGTCTGTTGAAGTTAAAACTTTGCTTGATGAGTGTGCTGACATTATTGTGGATGAGTTTCCAAATGCTTTACCCCATGTAAGAAGTATTAGTAATCACATTGACTTAATACCTAGTGCAATTTTACCTAATAAAGAAGCATACATATTAACTCCTCAAGAAAATGAAGAAATCAAACAGCAGGTATACGAGCTGCTGGAGAAAGGATTAGTGAAAGAAATCTTGAGTCCTCATGTAGTACCCACTATATTTAGTCCAAAGAATGATGGTCGATGGAGAATATGCAGTAACTCCAGGGAAATCAACAAGATCACTATCAGGTATATATTCCCTTTACCCAAAATTGATGATCTGATGGACTGTTTAAGTGGTTCAAAATATTTTTCCAAAATATATTTGAAAAGTGGATATCATTAGATTAGGATAAGGGAAGGGGATGAATGGAAGACCGCATTTAAAACTAATGATGGTTTGTATAAATGGTTAGTGATTCCATTTGCCCTTACTAATGAACCCAATACCTTCATGAGGTTGATGAATGAAGTTTTAAAGGAATTTACTAAAAATTTTGTGATAGTGTATCTAGATGACATTCTGATTTTCAGTCAAAATAGAGAGGAGAATTTAAGACACCTGAAGTTGGTGATGAGGACTTTGCAAAAGGAGAAGCTGCTGATAAATTTGAAGAAGTGTAGTTTCCTAAAGAAAGAGTTAGTTTACTTGGGATTTGTAGTTTCATAAGAAATACTGATGATGAATTCTGACCAGGTACAATCAATCTTAAATTGTCTAGTTCCAAGGAATTCTTATGAGGTAAGGAGTTTCCATGGACTTGCTAGTTTCTATAGAAAGTTCATTAAGAATTTCAGCCAGATTTGTGCACCTTTGATAGACAATTTCAGAGGGAGTAGACATCCTTTCAAATCAAAGGAAGCAGCTGATAGAAATTTTAAATTACTGAAGAAAAAGATAACTGAGAATCATATCTTAGCTTTGCCCAATTTTGAAAAAGTGTTTCAGGTTGAGGCAGATGCTAGTGGAACAGCAGTGGAGAAGTTTTGAGTCAAGAGTAGAGGCCAGTGGCATATTTCAGTGAGAAATTGAATGAAGGAAAACTAAAAATATTCTTCATATGATAAATATTTATATGTTGTTTTGCAGGCTCTTAAGAAGTGGAGACACTATTTGATGCCTATTTTATTCCTAAGGAATTTGTGTTGTATTCTGACAATCATGCTTTGCATTTCATAAATAGTCAGCCAAAATTGAACCAAAGACATGTTAAATGGGTAGAATTTTTGCATAAATTTACCTTTGTTATCAAACATACAAGTGGTAAGTCTAATCAAGTTACTGATGCTTTAAGAAAATTAAATATGGCATTGCAAGAAGTGAAGGTCGATACTTTAGGATTTGAAAATTTTATTGATATGTATAAAATAAGATTTAGATTCAAGGATACATATGCTTCCTATGAAAATCCAGTAACCCATAATAGAATCCAATGGTTAGATTATATGTTGCAAGAAGTTTTGTTATTCAAGGATAGTAAATTGTGTATACTGAAATGTTCAATGAGAGAAAACTTGATTCAGGAAAAACATAGTGGAGGTCTATTAGGACATTTTGGATAAGACAAGACTTTTGATCTGGTGAGTAAATTTTATTTTTTTCCAAAGATGCAGCATGATGTGAAGAAATTTGTTGAAAGATGTAGGATTTGTCAACATGAAAAGGGAAGAAGTTAGAACACAAGATTGTATCAGCCCTTTCCTATTCCAGCTAGGCCTTGGGATTTCATAAGCATGGATTTTGTTTTGGGTTTACCTAAAAATCAGAGAGGTCATGATTCAATTTATGTTGTGGTAGATATATTTTCCAAAATGGCTCATTTTATTGCATGTAAGAATACTAATGATGCAACCAATATTGCTAATCTATTATTTTCTAAAATTGTAAAGTTATAAGGGTTACCTTTGAGTATCGTGTCTAACAGAGATACAAATTTTGTTGGTCATTTTTGGAGAACTCTATGGAAAAAGTTGGGGACTAATCTCAGTTTTAGTTATGCTTATCACCCTCAGACTAATGGTTAGATTGAATTGGTAAATAGGATCTTGGGAAACATAGTGAGAATTCTTGTGTATGAACATCCAAAATAGTGGGACTTATCTCTTGCTCAGGCTAAGTCCGCATACAATGACTCACCCAACAAAAGTACAAGTATGAGTCTGTTTCAAATTTTCAATGGGATGCATCCAAGAGGTGTGTATGAACTTAGAGATTTGGGAAAGAAGGAAAAAAGAATCACAGAGGGTGAAGACTTTGTACTTAGTATGCATGACCTACAGGAGAATATTAAGAAGAGATTATAGGAAAGTGTAGAAAAAATATAAACAGAGAGCAGACTTGAAGAGAAGAGAACTAAAATTTCAGGTGGGGAGTTTAGTGATTGCCTATATTAAGAAGGAAAGGTTCCCTAAAGGAACTTACAATAAATTGAAGATTAAAAAGGTTGGACCTTGTAAAGTCTTGAGAATTTTTTCTGCAAATGCTTATGAAATTGAGCTTCCTTCTTACCTTCAAATTTTGCCAATTTTTAATGTTTCAGAATTATATCCTTTTAGAGATGTTGGTATCCATACTAATGGTATAAATTCAGATGGAGATTATTCATCTATAGATTGGCAAGGACAACTTCCACAGAAAGAACAACCTCATATTGAAGACATCCTTGACAAAATAATTCTAGGGAAGACCAGAAACAAAACCTTCTTTCAATACTTGGTCAAATGGAGAAACTAGCCTACTAAAGATGCAACCTGGATGACAGAGAAAGAAATTTCCAAGTACAATTTGCATCCTGAAGATTTAATGAAGAATTGTTTTCTTCCCCAGTAATGTGATGCAAAACAATCCAGTTCATAATTCGTTAACTGATGAGTCAACCTGCCATGTAATCACTTCTAGAAGGATAGGGTTCGTTGTTACATAGATAGGTTTAGTTTTTAATTTGTAATAAGTGGAAATTAGCCATTATTCTCCTTGATCTGTGCATGGATTTCCTCAAGGATTGGTATTTATAGATAGGAGATCCAACCTAGCCAGATCTGATAGGTTTTCTAAGTGTTATAAAATGAATTGAATGTAATAGTTAGAGAAGGAATAGTAAAGAGTAAGTTAGGTGTGGATTGAGTGTAGAGTGTGTATAGAGACTGTGTATTAATAGTTCTGGTGAAATAAATGGAAACCAAGCATTCTGCAAGTCAAATTTGTTATTATTCCTTTGTTTAAATACTCAAGAGTATTACTATAATTTCTCTTTGTGTGTGTGTGTATGTTTGTTTGCATTTCAAATCCTGAATAAAGTGTAGGATATCAAAAATCACCTACAAGGAGAATTGATCATGTCGGTGATCAATTAAGAGAATTTTTATAGATGGTTAAACCCTAACCATTCGCCCAAATAATTCAAGATTGTAGGGTGGAGATCGATCATGGAGAACATCAACCATCTATAGCTATTTTGTTGGTTGAAGTTGCAAGCCCTGAGAAAAAAACTTATGTACATGAAATTTCTATGGAATGCTCTTCATAAGTTTGGATTCCATCGTTGATTTCGTAGGGACATTAATCGAACAATCAAAAATCCATTTCACTACGTGAAAAAGTGAAGTGGGTAATTGCTCTGGAAGGTCATGAAATTTTCATACCAACGTTCGAGATTAATTCTATAGCTGATGGAGAACGAGGAAGAAGTGAAGTGCAAAAAGGTGGAAACCTTTTGTTTCACTAAGTTGAAATTTGAAATTCCTCTTTCCGAATCGAAAAGGAAGAAGTGCAAAATGGTGGTCACTCTCATCCCAAAGGTTGAAAAAGTAACATTCCTCTATCCGAAGTGGAATCAAAAATAAAAATTTAGGGAAGAGTGGAATATATGTTCCAAAAGTTGAAGTTCTAGGTTGTGCATTCTGCTAAAGTGCAGAAATAGGTTAGAAAGTGCGGAAAGTTGTTTAACAAAGAAATTAAGGCCTGTTACTTTTCGATTTCAAACATGTGGGGTCTGTAAATGAACCAACGCCATCAAATAAATGTTAGGATTATAATCCTCCCTTGCCCAATTTGGTCAAATATGTCTAAATTAGGATTATGTCTAAATCTGGGGTCCTTTCAGTCTATTTTAAGTCACTAGCACCATTGGGTCCACTTGGCCTAATTGGGGCACATGTACTAGTTACTAAAGTGTGGGGAGCACTAATTGAGGCCAACTTCCACTGATTACACTTGCATGCATTAGTTTAGGAGCCTCCTAGATCAATCCCTACAAATTAGGAGCCATTGGGACATGTGCCCCAATTAGTCCAAGTGGACCCAATGGTGCTAGTGACTGAAAATAGACTGAAAGGACTCCAGATTTAGACATACTCCTAATTTAGACATAATTGACCATACCATGTAAGGTTTGTCGTTACACCAAAACCAGCATATGTTGATGAACATTTGAAACCCAACACAAGACCCTATCACCAGGAGTGGCAGTTAGTCCACTTGTTTTATATTCCCAAAGGTGTGGAAGTTATACCATGTGGAGGTTGTACCGATACACCAACACCCTGCCTCTGGTGTAGCTCAGGGGAATTGAACCTGAGACCTATGCTCTAATACCATGTAAAATTGAGTACAAATATCTATGGACCAACACACAACTCACAAGAAAGTTCACACAATTTTACTCAGAAATTGAAGAATGAAACAGTGCAAAAATGGCTTGCAACTGTGAAAGCTTTCATTAATCAAAAGTAATTAGATAATTAATTACAATGAATTACAATGGCTAAATAGCATCATGCAATTCAAATCCATGTGTGGAAATTAGAATTGGTTGGACTCTACTTGATTGAATGGCTAACTAACCTTTTCTAAATCATTGTCAGAGTTCATCAGAGTTCAAAATTCAAACTCAAGTGTCTAATTCAGTGTTAACTAGTCTAGCTAACTGAGGTAGGTGAGTAAATGTGCCTTGCCTGCATGCAACCATGAAATCCTAGTGCTAACTGAGTAGAACTGAATGTAAGGGACTAGAACTGAATGTAACTGACTCCTAACTGAGCTTGACTAGTCACCAACTGAACTCAACTAATGGAGGTTGGTATCGGCACTCCCATTGGCTCCTAATTTGTAGGGATTGGTCTAGGAGGCTCCTAAATTGATGCATGCAAGTGCAATCAGTGGAAGTTGGCCTCAATTAGTGCTCCCCATACTTTAGTAACTGGTACATGTTCCCCAATTAGGCCAAGTGGACCCAATGGTGCTAGTGACTAAAAATAGACTGAAAGGACTCCATATTTAGACATACTCATGATTTAGACATAATTGACCAAATTGGACAAGGGAGGATTATAATCCTAACACCAAACAATGTACAACCTCTACTAATGGTTGGTATGATACTTGGCTCTGTTATAATAAATTAACTAAAGTATATTTGCAGCATTATATGTGGTTTTGGGGTCAAATAGGTATCCAAGAGAACTCAGGGAATTTATTAGTAATTTTGAGGCTCAAACACCTAATGGAAGATGGATTCAAATGCTCTCAAATTGTACCAAAATTGTGTTAATACATAAAAATTGTGTTTATAATTGTCTTTCAACCATAAAATTATTTCCGCAACTCACTTTGGAAATCTGTTCAATGTATGGAGTTTTATGAGCAACTTGTGGTTCAAATCCCCTAGGGGTAGATGATGAAAATGACTTTCCAAATGCACTCCATCCAACTAAAAATTATGAATGGAATTATGGGACATATAAATGAAATCAAAATGAACTAATATGCATCACCATTCAAATTTTAATGTCTTCTATAACTCCCTTAAATCATATGCAAAAAGACTAGTTTCAACCTTGGGGGAAATGATAGGAAATCTTCTCCAAATTCTATGAAACTAAAATAAATGACTTCAAGTGCTTATATACTGAACATTAAACTCATATGATACATAAATAATATTCCATTCATCCATAAACCATCAGTAGTTTACTTATCCATTCAAATCCATCAACATTACATTGATTCACAACAAGGTAGTTGGGAAATGGCATTGTTTCTTCATTGTTTAACATTTTTACATGAAATATTTTGGTATTTCAAACTGAGAGTATTCTTAAATTTAAATACATATCATTTAAATCATAAAATAAAATAACGGGGAATTATAATCTCCCCCAAATAGATTAATAGCTCACCAAGTGCACCTCAATCCATAGAGCAAGAATATGATGAGAAAACATAGAATAGATGAAAAAACTGATATTGAAGTCTCCACAAGATGCCCTGTAGCTTGCACCTGTAACTTATGAATTCATTAAATATCCATTAAATACCTAAATGGCCTTTCCATACACCAACTTGGATGGGAATCTTTCACCCTCGAAATTGGCTAAGGCAAGAAACTAGTCATCCACTAGCTCTCTCTCTCTTCACAAATGCAAATTTATCAAATGATAAAAATTCCCTTCATTCTTTGTTCTTGAAATTTATAAAGTTATCAATCTCTCTATGGTTCTAATTCCTTCCAATATATTCATTCCAACTCTAGTTGGGAAGAGATTCCAAAGAATTTCACTTGTACAACAATTCCTAGTCTCCCACTTCCACCAAATCACATGTGGAAGTATCTTAGCTGCCATAAATCCCTTGAGCGCCCTCTTGGAGATATTTTTATCCCTGACATGTCATATATTTAATATTTCAGCCTTCATATCTTATTTTTTTCATAGGTGTCATAGCATCTTCATCATTGTTGTCATAAAGCTAGGAAATCTAGTCCAAGTGTCTCACTGGCTCCAAAATGTCTCTTCCTCTTCCATGGGAGTTACTCTTCAAATCCAATTCAAACTTAATTGATTCATTATAATTATATTTTCCTTCCTAATCATCCCAATACCTTTGGGCTTCTTGTGGATTTGAAATGACAAGAGGAGGATTCCATGTGGCATAGAAAATCTAGCTTGTGTGTGTCCCACATCCTCCACGTGTCTTCGTGATCAATTGCTACTTTGATTTTCTATTGTATTTATTTATTTATATACTTTATTAAATATTTATGCCATTATAATTTTCAAACATCATTTATTTTCCTCCTTATTCCAAATCCCAAAGCTTCCACCCCCAACCTATGAGACTAGTAATTTTCCTCCTTGGCAATTATTTGACCCTTAGCATCAATTTGACAAACTCTCATTAATATGGAAAATGTGATCAGGCAATTGTAACCCAATGCAAAATTTGGGACATGAAAAATCCTCCCTTCCCAATATTTATTTTCCTCAAGGAATTTCAAACATGAGTGTTGAAGAACTTGCTTTCTGTATGATTCTTTGAAGTTGCCACTAAGTTGCCCAACTTTGAGTCTTTGAGATTCCATGAATATTTTAGAGAGGAACCACCATGCTTGATGCTGCACTAATATGATTAAAACAAATTTATTAAGTGTGGAATACATCTCCCATACTGCTTGCTTCCAAAAAAAAATAGAAATCAATGGGACTAAAAACTATCCAAGGGTGCCATTGCTTGTATTGCACTCCAACAATTAAGAGTTCTCTCCAACCCATACCATTAGGAAAGAGAATTTCAGGATCCCATTTTCTTGTATGCATTCTTCCATCTCCCATACTGCTTGCTTTCAAAAAAATAGAAATCAATGGGACTAAAAACTATCCAAGGGTCCCATTGCTTGTATTGCACTCCAACAATTAAGAGTTCTCTCCAACCCATACCATTAGGAAAGAGAATTTCGGGATCCCATTTTCTTGTATGCATTCTTCCAAACATCATGAGTACATAATATATATCATAAAAATATATAACATAATAACAAAAATGTACATCAAGGAGGTGCCTCATCAAAAAATCATGAAAGTTATTATACCTCCAAGTAAGTAGACCACCATTTTCCAAGTGCATACAATCTTCAAGTGACCAATCAAATATGCTCCAATGACATAGGTGAGGATCCCATGTCTTATAATGCTGCTCCAAAAGGATGTCATATGCATCAAAATTTTATAATATCAACCCATAGTTACCTACCTTAAACATTAATTAAATCATTTTTGTCTTATTACCTAGTCTCCTAGATTCCACTCTATGCTAGTTGCCTTCTACATGTTCTAGAAGTCAACACATGCCAAAACTGAGTCATGGAGCACTTGGGAAACTTCTTGGAAACCCATTTTAGCATTTATAATTTATTATATACCTTCCAAAGCCCATATTTTCTTTTTCTGAAAAGCTGCCTGTTTTATCGAGAATTAAGGCAAAAGGAAAAGCTAGACTAGGTGTAGTTGACTTGTTTTTTGCCCACATCATCCTACCTACTTTTCTCCTAATAAAAGGATGTGTGAGTTGTATTTCCATCCCTCATTATCTTTCCTACTTTAATTATCCAATTCGTGAGCATCTTGGTGGATTTGGAAACTGCTTTATGCACCTATGGGGGATTTGACTAGATTTAGTAAGCCTACGTTTTGACCTTTTCGAATGGCATCCTTATGCATTAAAATATTTCATGTAATTATATATTGCAGTAGCCTATTAATTCACAAGTTTGGCTATTGTACACTTATTCAATATAGATTAGTGTTATGCTCCAATTACAGTCTCCTTTGATGTTAATTTTGCATGTTTGATTAGCAATTTTGTGAGTGTAATTGTTCTATCTCTTGGGTTCAATTTCCACATGGTATCAGAACCTTTGTATATCGATTTATCTCCTTCCATATTTCTATTGCAGGTTCGACATCTTAACTAGGAGCATATTCTGCTGAATGAAGGGCACAATTTCTGAGCTATGGACTCCATTCAATTTTGAGTGGAAAGATGAGATGGAGATATTGTTGAGAGAAAAAGTTCTCTATAGGGTTACTATGGAAAGTAAGGCAGATCCCAATGCAGCTGCAGAGAAAATCAAATGGAACAATAGGAGGGATGAAGCCTATGGTCTTTTCTATCTAAGCATTTCAAGAGACCTCCTCTTCCATCTTGATGGATTGACATCACCTAATGAAGTGTGGGAGAAGCTTGTAGAGATTTTTGGTAAGACAGATGAGATGAGAGGACATCAAATCAAGAATGAGCTGATCTCCTTGAGTCCCAGTAGCTTCGAATCCTTGAAAATCTATTTTTCCAAGTTTAAAGCCCTTGTTTTGCAGCTAAAACGATGTGGGATCGAAAAGAAGGAAGAGCAACTAGTTTTGGCCATACTCTCAAAGCTTGGCCCTGACTATTCAGTGTTTGTTTCGACCTTCCATGCCACCAAGTTGACAGCTCGAGCCTAGAAGATGCCTAAGCTTGCATATTTCATGGAATCCCTCACAAAGGAACAAGATAAGTTCGTGATGATGGGCACCATCAAACCTTCCAAAGACCAAGCTTTGGTTGCTGGAGATTCAAGGGTGGATTAAAAAATCAAAAAAAGCTAAAAATCCACCTGAGCAAAAGACAGACAAGAACAAGTCTCAAGAGGAGCCCCAAGGTTCCAAGAATAACTTCTAGAAGAAAAAGAACAAAGGAAAAATGAGCAAGTGCGCATACTACAGTAAGGGCTATCATCCTGAGAGCTCTTGTATGAAGAATCAAATTGACATGTTGACCCAACTCCTAGAGAATAATAACATCTCCCTTACTGATTTCTCAAAGAAGATGGAAGGAGGATAAAATTCAGAGGACGGAGAGAGAGTACATGCCTTGGTTGCTGGCACATCAAGCTCACCTAGCTTCATCATAGACTCTGGAGCTTCTAGACATATGGTTTCGACAAAAGAGGCATTTTCCTCTCTTGACATGTCAAAAGGTCCACCAATATTTTTTCAAGATGACTCTCTCACTAACAGTTTGGGGAAAGGAAGGATTGATCTTGACCATGGTAAGTTCAATAATGTGTTGTATGTTCTAGGTCTTGCCTCTAATCTCTTTTCAGTGTATCAGATGACTCACACTGCGTCTCTAAAGAAGGTCATCTTCTCCCCTGATGATGTTGAAATCACTGAGATTTCAAATGGTAAAGTAATAGCAAAAGGTGTTGTTGATCACACTTCGAAGGTATACATGTTTTCCCATTTTCTACCCTACTCAAACCCCTCTGCTCTTCCAATTCATGCTAATGAGGCAAGCAAGATTTGGCATGAAATATTTGGCCATATTAACTACAAGTATCTTTCTGATTTGATTTAAAAAGATATGGTCATAGGGTTACCAAAGATCAAGTTTTCCAAGGGAGTCTGTCAAGGTTGTATCCTAGGAAAACACCCAGAGCACAAATTTGAGAGATCTAGTCATGAGAGAACCTCTGCACCTCTTGAGTTGATCCATAGTGACATTGCTGGTCCATTTCCTCATATTTCCATGATTCAAGCCAAATATGCACTGACCTTCATAGATTACATTTCTAGGTATTATTGGTTTTACTTCCTAAAGAATAAGTCTGAAGTTTTTGACCTCTTCAAAGTCTTTAAAGCCTTGGTTGAAAACCTGTCTAGGAGGAAACTCAAGATCCTCATATCTGAAAATGGTGGCGAGTATCTCAAGTCTGAGTTCATTCAATATTGTAAAGATTCAGGTATTCAGATGCAGCATTCGATCCCTTACACACCATAGCAAAATGGTGTTGCTGAGAGAAAGAATAGGTCACTAAAGGAGATGGTAACATGCATGATGGAGGCTAAGACTTTGCCACCAAATTTTTGGGCCGAGGATATAAACTATACATCCTACATCCAGAATAGGGTGCCTCATCAGTAGCTTGATGGTATGACTCCTTTCAAAGCTTGGAGTGGGCACAAGCCAGATGTGACCCATTTCAGGATTTTTGGCTCAAAGGCTTGTGCTAGAATTCCAACTGAAAAGAGAAAGGCTTTGCAGCCCCAAAGCCAAGAGTGCCTATTTGTTGGGTATTCTAAAGATTCAAAAGGGTACAAGCTGATCAACTTGAGCACTAACAAAGGTTTCATTGAAAGAAGTGTTCAGTTCCAAGAAGAGCCTTTAGTAGCAGTTTAAGTTGGATAGTCTTCTTCACCACCAGATCCATTGATTGTAAGTGGAGAGACTAATGAGTTTGCTGATTCTAATATGTCTAATAATGATGATTTGATTTCAGATCCTGATAGTCCTATAAGACCAAAATGGGAAGCAAATACCATTCATGTAGCTGGGGAACTAGCTGGAAATCCTAGTGACACTAGGAGGACTAGATCTCAGTTTGAGAGTGCCCTTTGTATTTGTTGGGGCTCCGACCCTAAAGGCCCATAGTTTTGGTAACTCCGTAGTTTTTGAGGAAGTGTAAGCAGAGTTAGAACCTAAAATAGTCTTAGGGGTGTCGCGGGTGGGTCGAAACCCCTCTTTTTGTAACTGACTCTTGGGTTAAATCCAGGGTTAGGGTTTTGGGTGCCCATGGTGTAAATCCATGGTTTTGTAACAGTGCGCTATATAAATAGGCACTTATGTAAAGAAGTAGGGTTAGGTCTTGAATGATTATCTTATGAAGCTAATGTAATGTGAAGATAAGAGATTGTATAAGGGTTTTTGTAAGAAGGTTAAGTCCCAGTTGTGTGCGTGGACGACCTCTGCAGCTGTGTGCGCAGAGGGGTTTTGTGGGTGAAAAGGAAGATCTGCAACTGTGTGCGCAGAGGCTTGCTGCTGTGTGCATAGATTTGAGGACTGAAGAGATCTGCAGCTGAGTGCGCAGATCAGAACTGTCGTTTTAGTTGTAAAGAGTTAAATAAAGCGCAGTTTTGTGAACATAACCCCTACACTGGGGGTGAACCACGTGACATCTGGTGTTGTGGTTCATTTGTGTGATTTGTTATTATATTTTATGCACTGTTAAGTAAATAACTGATAAAGTAAGACTGTTGTTGATAACTAGCTTCGCTGTGAATTCCCATATAAGGGTTGTGCAAGTAACTGTTTATTTATCTAATCGCGAAGCTGCATAAATTATATTACAAGCATTGTGTTAAGTGATTGTTAATAGTTAAAGACTAAAGGTACAGCAAGATTCTCTCTTTTGATTGTAGAAACCTGATTCTGCGGCACCCCATAGCTGTTTCGGGTGAGACTATAGCCTGTTCGCAGGCTGCTGCCGAAAGGGCCAACACTGTGGGTCTTTTGTTGGTGCGAGGTTAAAAGGTGAAACCCGGGTCTGCCCTATTAGCCCAACAAATTGATTCCGTTACCGGTTGAACTCAGTATCTGTTGAAGAGAGATCTACGTCGTACCTCGAGGGCTATGTTTTGGCGACCCTCTGTAAAAGAAATTGGTGATTGGGTCGAAGCGACCTATTTGAAGTTTACAGAACAGGAAAATAAAGATCCCCGTCGTAGCGCAGAACAATTTTTGCAAAGGTACGCTTTTTCTGATGTTCATGAAATTTTCTTTGGTTCTATACACATAGAGTTGCACCAGTGGTTTTCTAGGTTAACAGAAAGGAGGACGAACTTCCAAGAAAACCAATTTCCTCCCTGGACCCCTGCAAGAATCGCTATCTTGAAAAGAGTGAACAACACGATCTCGCGAGCCGTGGATTTTTGGACTGTGCGAACTCTCGAAGCATTTGTGACGGAGTTCGCCGTCGACACAAGTACCTCCTTTAGTGAAGCTAAAAGACAATTTTTCAAAGGACCAAGGGGTAAGTACTTGAACCTATTTAGTTTGAATATTAAAATACTATTGGCTGAAAAAGGAATCTTGCTTATCGAATTAGATTTTTAGATCTAGTATTGCTAACTTATGATTGGAAGTGACTGGGAGTGCAACGAGCAAAGTGGTTTGCTGCGAAATGGCAAAAGATATAAGAGATATCTCGGCTCCTCCACTGAGTATACCCATTTAATCTCTGAAGCATCTGAATCTGTCGAGGTCCCCTATGTTAGAAACCCTCCGATAACCCCGCAGCAGAGACCTATTATCCCTGAGAACCTGTCGCAGTCTGAAAGTAACCCTAGCCCGAGTATCCCTATCGCAGGTCAGTCTTCCCCAGCTAGTTCAAACCCCTCCTCCTCCCCTAGATCCCAAATGGCCCATGTTCATGATGACATCAAACTACCGGTTTTTAAAGGAACTGGGTCAGAAGATTCAGAGCAGTTCTGGTTTCTGTGCGAAGCTGTGTGGACCGCGAAGAATATTACGGACATAGATGTTTGACGAGCGCATCTGATCACTTATTTCAGAGATCGAGCCCTAAATTGGTCTATGAAGTTTTCCAGCACACAAAATCCTGTCTTGGCTGACATCAAAGCAGCACTGATTCGATAATTTAAGAAACCTAAGTCAGAGTCGCAGTGCATCACTGAGTTAAAAGAGATTCAGCAACGGCGAGGTGAATCTGTATGGGACTTTGATTAGAGATTCAAAGTTCTGCTTGGCCAAGTTAGCTTCACGATTGGACCAGCACAACATAAGGAGTGGTTTATTGCAGCGTTATTACCCCACATCAGAGCTCCCCTCATGCAACAGAAGGTTGCTGATCAGCAAGACGCCTTAGAAATTGCCATAAAGCTTAAAACTACACCTGTCGAAGATAATTCTGGCATAGCTCAAATTCAAGCGCAGCTCGCGGAAATGGATTTAGAACTTCACGACATGAAAAAAGGGAAAGCCACCCATGAAGAGGTATGATGTATACGTTTTCAAACAGAAGGCCACGACAAGGACCAGTGCCTAGCACTAAGAAACTATTTGAATACTAGCGCACCAAACCTGCTGAATCCTAGTGTTATGTACTGCGAGATCTGTCGAACTACTGGCCAGCATCGACCAGAAGACTGCTATCTGTTACAGAGGTATGTTCAAGTCCTGAAGAACCCTTATTGTAAATTCTGTAAGTCTGTTGGCCACAATGAAGATGAATGTCGTAGTTTCGACCTTATGAGGGAGCGGACCTACGACACTTATAGGATCTACCCGGATGCACAAGGCAATGATGGATATGGTTACCGAGGTGGTCGAGGCAGTTTTAGAGGCTATGGTCGTGCTATGCCTGGTGGAGGTCGAGGTCAAGTTATTTTCTATAACTGCAATCAGGCAGGACATCTAGCTCGAGATTGTCAAAACCCAACCACGACATGCCGATACTGCAGAGCAGTTGATCATGTCATCGAGAAGTGACCACAGTTACTAGCTAAAATCCAAGAAAGAAATAGCAAACCTAGTCCGAGTGTCCAGTTGATTGCTGTTGAGCCACGATCGATCCCAGCTGTTAATGTTGTTACAAGAAGTGGAGCTACGACAGAGGCGCAGTGTCAGGCAAAGCAGCCTGACGAAGCTTGGGTTCGCAAGGCCATAGAGAAGACTCCAGCATTTGATGTTCGACGAGAAAAATAAATTTTTTTGGAGGCCAGACAAGACTTTGTTGATTCAGATTTACCAGCACCAAACAAGCAGCAATAGCAGCTGCAATCCCAGGAAGACTCACAAGGCCAAGTAAGTACTCTGTCATCGTTTTTACAGAGTTGCATCAAATTGTTAAGAAATCAGAATGCCTTAAATGAATTACAAAAAGTTATTCAGTCTTGTGAACCTCACCAAAGTCCTAATAGCGAAAGAGTTGTTAGTAGAGTTAGAAGAACTGGAAGAGAGATGAGACTACATGCTCAGGTAGGAGAGTATGACATGAAGGATATTATTTTAGCTCTGGGTTCTGAAGTCAATATTTTAACTAAGCAAACATGGGAACAAATGGGAAAACCTACCCTTGATTGGTCACCTATACAATTGAGACTAACCAATCAGCAGAGGATTGTACCCTTAGGAATATTTCTTCGGGTACCAGTGGATATAGATGGAGTCAGTACTGTAGTAGATTTTGAAGTTATTGAGATCATTGATGACAGTAACCCCTATCCAGCTTTGCTAGGAATTGAGTGGGCAATAGATAGTGATGCAGTTATCAATCTTAAAAAGAGACTAATGACTTTTGAAGGGAAGCGATTGAGAGCTATACTACCATTGGATCCTTCTCAAGGAGAAAGATATACAGAGCCAGTCAGAGAGGAAGATCAGGATATTCTGGACCACATCTATAATATCACAGCAAAAGAAGAAGATTATGTTGAGCCTAATGCTGAAGGTGTAATGGATTGGCAATGTTATAGCTCCTGCATGTCTGACTCAGATGATGGTCTAGAGAGTTGGCAGAATCGACTATACGAGCTACATGGCCATCGGTGCGAACGAATTACCAAATCTCTTAGATGCCTTAGTGCACAGACCAGAGACTTGCCTACATATGATGGGTTGACAGATCCAAGAAAATTCATCACACAGTTCTCAGAACAAGAACCAGAATCACAAAGAATTTAGACTCTGGAAGCAGCATTAAGAGCTACAGTAGCGAGATGGTGGAAAGGTCACAGGAAGTATATTCACAGTTGGGAAGCTTGCCAGAAATTTCTATGCCTCAGATTCATAGACCAATCTCAAGAGGTGTGAAGCAAGTTCAATGGGCAGAACAGTCCCCGGGAACATTTGAAGCAATGTTATGCAGCATGGGAACATGTACCCCGCAAGGAATGGGTGCATAAGTTTGTGCACACCTTGGAACCTATAGAAAAAAACTAGTACATGTAGGTCGAGCTTTGACACGATACTGTAAGTTGGGATGATCTTGTTGATAGTTTTATACTTACATTTTCTGTTAACGAAGTTTGTCCTGATTTAGATGTAGCTGTTAGATTGATCCATACTAAGATATTTGATGACCAAGAAATAGGGGAATACCAAACCGATTGGGCAACACAAGAAGCTAATGCAGTTGAATGTTACAACCTCGCAATTGACGAGGATGACGATCCGCGTAACATTAATATTCTGGAGTCAGAAGGAAACTGCGAAGTACACGAACCAGTGGTCAAAACACCTGAAGTTACTTAGCCTCTGAAGACGCGGACCGTAAACATTGGGTCAGAAGAAAACCCCAAGTATGCTACAATTGGAGATTATTGGGATGATGAAATGGTCAGCAAAGTGACCCAACTTCTCCACGAGTATCAAGACCTATTTTCGATGAAGTTTTCTGAGATGAAGGGTATCCTTGGCGATATAGGAGTCATAAAGATCCCACTGAAACCTGATGTGAAGCCTGTCAAACAGCGCTCGTATAGGCTGAACCCGAAGTATAAGGAAAAAGCTAGACTGGAGTTAGATAAGATGCTTGCCGCAGGAATTATTGAGCCTGTTGAAGAGTCCGAATGGGTCAGTCCGATGGTAGTACAAGAAAAGAAGACTAAGGGTGAAATCTGAATCTGTGTTGATTTAAGGAAGTTGAATGATGCTTGCCTACATGATCCCTTTCCTACTCCTTTTACAGATGAAGTTCTTGATAATGTTGGAGGTCAAGAAGTATACTCTTTTACTGATGGATTTTTAGGTTACCATCAGATCAGAATTGCCCCAGAGGATCGGCATAAGACAACATTTGCTACAGAAATGGGATCCTTTCAGTACACAGTTATGCCTTTTGGATTAAAGAATGCACCTGCCATGTTTTCCCGAGTCGTAATTTGTGCATTTAAAGACTTTATACATAAATTCTTAGAAGTGTATTTTGATGACTGGACTATTTTTGGGTTACTAAAAGACCACATAACTAGTTTAAGACTTATGCTGGACAAGTGTAGACAACATCAGATTTCCTTGAACTTAAAAAAATGCATCTTCTGTGCACCCTTTGGAATCTTGTTAGGTCATATTGTTTGTAAGCAAGGATTGATGGTGGATCTGGCGAAGATAGCAATTATAGTGAACTTGCCACCTCTGAAGTCAGTCAAGTAACTGCGCACTACACTTGGTCACACTGGGTACTACAGGAAGTTTATTAAAGGTTACGCCCAGATCACAGCCCCGATGGAGAAACAGTTGAAGAAATAAAATAAGTTTGAATGGACACCTGCGTGTCAAGAAAGCTTGGACATCCTAAAAGAAAAGATGGTAACTGCCCCTATCCTAGTGTTTCCTGATTGGAATAAGGAGTTTCATGTGCACTTCGATGCTTCCTCGATTGCTTTGGGCATAGTACTGGCTCAAACAGGTGAAGGTAATATTGACCACCCTATTGCCTTTGCAAGTCGCAAATTATCCACAGCAGAAAGAAACTATACTACAACAGAAAGGTAAGGTTTAGCTATGGTAGATGCTTTGCAAAAGTTCCGACATTATGTGTTAGGTTCTCACTTTAAAATGTTCACTGACCACTCTGCTTTGAAATACTTGGTTAACAAGCCTGTGTTGGGAGGAAGAATATGTCGATGGCTAATATTGTTCCAGGAATATGACTTTGAGAATATAGTTAAGCCAGGAAGACTTAACTTAGGACCTGACCATCTGTCGAGGCTCGAATCAGGGGAAGAGCCTACTAGATTAGATGAAGGTATTCTTGATGCTCAGTTATTCACTATCCAGATGGTCGATGAATACTTTCAGAACATTGTTCAGTATTTGGCTACAGGGTTTGCACCCTTGGAGATGACAACACAGCAGAAGAAGCAGTTGGTGGTTCGGGTTGCTGATTTTACACTGATAGAAGGACAACTGTACAAGATGGGACCAGATGAAATCCTGCGTAGATGTGTCTTGGAGCATGAAAAACCCTTGATTTTGGCTGAGGCACATTCTGGCGCAGCGGGAGGACATTATGCAGGGAAAGCTACAGCACAGAATATTCTGGCAGCAGGGTTATGGTGGCCTACACTTCATAAGGATGCCAGGGAGTACTGCCACAGCTGCGACATTTGTCAGAGGACAGGAAAACCATCCAAGAGGGATGAGATGCCTCTCGTTCCACAGGTAACCCTACATGCCTTTGACAAATGGGATATTGATTTTGTCGGACCTATAAATCCCCCTGCAAAGAAATCGGGAGCAAGGTATATTATTACAGCAACTGAATACCTTACTCGTTGGGCTGAAGCTCAACCAGTCAAAGATTGTAGCGCTGCTACAGCTGCGAAGTTCATCTTTGAAAATATCTTAACAAGGTTTGGATGTCCTAGAATTCTTGTGAGTGACCAAGGGTCACACTTTTTGAATAAAACTATTGAAGCATTGACCGAATAATTTCAGGTATATCACCAGAAGAGTACTGCATACCATCCTCAAGCAAATGGAACTGTGGAAACCTTCAATAAGATTCTTGAGCAGGATCTGACCAAGGTTTGTAATATTAATAGAAATGATTGGGATCTCATAATCTCGGCAATGTTATGGGCTTATAGAACCACTTGCAAGAAGCTAACAGGTCACACACCTTTTCAGCTGGTTTACGGGCAAGAAGCAGTTATGCCAATGGAGTATATTGTTCCTAGTCTCAGAATAGCTGCTTTCACAGGATTGGATGACCCAGGTATGTTGAGTAAAAGGCTATCCTAGATAACATAACTAGAAGAAGACAGATTCATTGCAGGGTTCCAGAAGCAAGTACAGAAGGCTAGAGAAAAAGCATGGCATGACAGACATATTAAAAAGAAGCAATTCCAGATAGGTGACCTTGTGCTCTTATATGACAGCAAATTCATGAAATTCCCAGGTAAGTTCAAGACACATTGGAAAGGACCATACATAGTACAGAAAGTTACTGATGGTGGTGCAGTGCAGCTAGCTAAGTTGAATGGAGAAATTTTACCCTCGATGGTAAATGGCAGTTGTCTGAAGAAGTATAGGGATAGGCCGGGACCCCCTAATTAATAGTAGCTCTAAGAAGGACAGTCTGAACCCCATGAGCAGTTGAAATATGGGTACCACATGGGGTAGTAAGGAGAAAGGGTTAATATTGTGCTGCAGTCACGGGTAGTTGTTATGTCGAAGGTCCAAGGTGCATCGCAGCTTAAAATGTGATGGATGGGACAAAATAAATTCAGCGGCGCCAGCACGAGCACCGCTCTCCATACCTGTAATAATGAGATTTCGGGGGAAATCTTGGCGCCGTGTGGACAAGATTTCAGGAATCCCGTCAGATTTGGTGTCATTAGTGTACCATGATGACAGTTTCTGTTACAAGATTCTATAAAACACTGCATTAGCCTGCGACTCCTGCATTAAGCACTTCTTTGAGTTGCTCAGTTGGAACCATGTCAAACAATTGTGAAGTCCAGGAGTTGGTACGAGAGTTCAAAGAGAGAGGGTTGCAGAACCTTCAGAGTAATTCGCCAGTACAGTCCTATCCGGCTAAGGTACAAAGGAAGGCAGAAGTTTGCTCTAATTCGGACGAAGGCAGGAAGAAGTTCGCTCTAACGAGGAGCGACGAAAGGCACAAGGCCTCATAATAAGACTCTGGAGGATCCCTCCATGCCTCTGCCTAGTTTTACAGAGCCACGGTGGTTGTTTGTCTTATGCAGCTTGACACACAATTTTTGGGACCCTTAGTTGTGGATGGTCAAGTGTTCGGCAGACAGAGTAACAAGTGGGGTTGCAGATGGATCCGGAAGACCTTCTTCAGCATAAAAAGTACGAAGGACGGAAGCAAGCAGTCGACAGCAGTAGGGAGGGTGTCAGTAAGCAGCACACAAGGTTTCCCCAACCACCAGAAATCCTAGGGATAGGCCACAAGAAAGTCTTAGGGGCCTGTTGGGGCTCCGACCCTAAAGGCCTTTAGTTTTGGTAACTCCACAGTTTTTGAGGAAGTGTAAGTAGAGTTACAACCTAAAATAGTCTTAGGGGTGTCGCGGGTGGGTCGAAACCCCTCTTTTTGTAACTGACTCTTGGGTTAAATCCAGGGTTAGGGTTTTGGGCGCCCATGGTGTAAATCCATGGTTTTGTAACAGTGCGCTATATAAATAGGCACTTATGTAAAGAAGTAGGGTTAGGTCTTGAATGATTATCTTATGAAGCTAATGTAATGCGAAGATAAGAGATTGTATAAGGGTTTTTGTAAGAAGGTTAAGTCCCATCTGTGTGCGTGGACGACCTCTGCAGCTATGTGCGCAGAGGGGTTTTGTGGGTGAAAAGGAATATCTGCAGCTGTGTGTGCAGAGGCATGCTGCTATGTGCACGGTTTTGAGGACTGAAGAGATCTGCAGCTGAGTGCGTAGATCAGAACTGTCGTTTTAGTTGTAAAGAGTTAAATAAAGCACAGTTCTGTGGACGTAACCCCTACACTGGGGGTGAAACACGTGACATCTGGTGTTGTGGTTCATTTGTGTGATTTGTTATTATATTTTATGCACTGTTAAGTAAATAACTGATAAAGTAAGATTGCTGTTGATAACTAGCTTCGCTGTGAATTCCCAGATAAGGGTTGTGCAAGTAACTATTTATTTATCTAATCGCGAAGCTGCATAAATGATATTGCAAGCATTGTGTTAAGTGATTGTTAATAGTTAAAGACTAAAGGTACAGTAAGATTCTCTCTTCTACTTGCAGAAACCTGATTCTACGGCACCCCATAGCTGTTTCGGGTGATACTATAGCCTGTTCGTAGGCTGCTGCCGAAAGGGACAACACTGTGGGTCTTTTGTTGGTGCGAGGTTAAAAGGTGAAACCTGGGTCTGCCCTATTAGCCCAACAATATGAAAGATCCTTTATTTGCTGAGAAGTGCTATCTGATGGTTGAATCAGATCCAAAGACATATGAAGATGCAGCACATGATCCAAGATGGCAAACAACCATGAATGAAGAGTTCAACTCGCTCCAGAAGAACAAAACTTGGGAACTGGTTGATCTTCCCCCAGCGAGGAAGCTAGCTCAATGTAAGTGGGTTTTCAAGACTAAGTTTGTTGCCGATGGTTCACCTTTGAAAAATAAGGAAATATTGGTAGCCAAGGGATACACACAAGTACATGGTATTTGTTGTAAGGGATTATGCACCTAATAATCGTAGGTCGGGGGTTACCAACATACTCAAACACTTGCAGACAATTGACTTCTAAAGTGCAGAATAGGAAATAGGAGGGTTAGAATAACTTACTTGTTAAACGACATTCGATCCTTTCTAGTCCTCTTTCGATCTGCTCCACTTCCAAAGTCTCCAAGGTTCACTCCTCTTTCACCTGTTCAGAGACAATATTCCAGATATAGTATGATTCATATATATATGTTAGCAGGTTAGATAATCCAAATATGAAATGCTTAAGCATAAACAATTATCAAACCAAGATATATAAGACACATGTGGAAGAAGTAATCTCTTTATTATTAATAATGAGAAAGTTCAGAGTACAACCAAATGTCTGAGACAAGGACTCCTCTGTCACCAAAGGATTCTGAGTTTCACTGCTCCAAAGACTTCTGTAAACAATCCACCAGCATAACTTTTCTCCAAAAGTGAAGTCCCTACAACCATCCCCAAGGCCTTTATTTATATGGGTGAAATAAGGAAGTTCTCAAAGGTTAGGGAGGTTATAGCAGTTAGGGAGATTAAGTAAAATGACTTAACTAAACTCCCATTAGCGCGTGATTTTGTGTTTTCATGTTAAGAAGCACATTCGTGGGTATGTAGTAGAGCAACCCGCGAATGACTCGCGACTCTGTATAAGCGCAACCCGCGAATACAAGGATTCGCGACTTGCTATGAAGGAGACCCGCGAATGACTCGCAAGTTGTCAAGAATGAGAGTCGTGAATACATCCCAACATGGCTAAATGGCAAAGTAACTAGCTGGATGAAGGTAGAATGTATTTCATAATAATCCAAGCTATAGTGTTAAGGGAAAACCTCTATCCATAAGTGTCCTTTTGTGTGCCGACATGAGGGATATCAGCACTCGGACGGAGAGGTGCCACTCAGGTGTATAAAAGATGCCCCCTAATGTGTGAGGTCAAAGGGGAACGATGGCCGAAATACATTATAATATTTAACTCTGGAGAAACTCAAAAATCCAATGGAGCAGAGAGAGTACCTGAAACAAATACATAATAATGTGATATACAATGTTACATCTGAGGATACTATGTTCAATTTATTGGAACACTAGCTCCTTTACAATATTTGATTACATCATATGATACGGGTAGAAACCACGTATATTACAAAGGTGGATCAAAGCCACAATACAATAATGATGAGTCTTCAAAGATCTAGGAGCTGGATATGAGAATAGAACATGGTCTTGCACAACTTAGCCCAAAATGAGGGACTAAGGTCTTCATAAATAATCCCAAAGAACCAGTACAATCCAAGCCATGTGAATAAGGGTAAGCTGAAGTCGAACATGGAGAGGATTCAACAGTTTGTCAACCAATAGATGATAATTGACAACTGAAGCAAAGGAGTTCACCAATGATGAAAGTGAATCTAGAGGTACTATCATCAAAAATCTAGGTCTTCGTCATCAGGAGGTGCTGAAATGGAACCATACTGTGATAAGGAAGGAAATGGATCCTCCAACGGATCACAAGAGTGACTAGGAACTGGGGAAAAGAAGGGAGACACAAGTAAATGGATAACAGATATAACAGTAATAGGATCAGGTGATAGATCAGACATTAGGTATAATCCTTGAACAATGAGCATGACACAGAGATGACCCAAGGCAGCATACAACAGATAGATAGAACAACTAGACTTATCTGTCATGTAGGGATTCCCCAGGTATAATGGACAAGAGGAGGAGTCAAAACTCAAAGTGATAGCTGAACACAAGTGTATACTGAAACATGGATATCGGAAAGCAAAGAGTGCTATGTTCAAGGATGACATGCTGCCATTACTGAAAACAAGAGAAAACTTCTTACTTACCTTCCCTGTTAAGTTTTAACGAGTCCAGGAAAGTAAACTCGGTTCCCTCTTCATTTTTTAACAAGCTTGAAGAGATGGGAAAATAATGCTTGATACACTGATCCGCGGATTTAATGAGCCCGAACTAGTACATGCTCATGCGGTATTTTCACATTTAGAGAGTCTGAAAATGCCAAAGAAGACTCCAGGGGGGTCCTTTTTCATCCAATTTAGTCTCCTGAGGCCGAAAAAGAATAAAACAAACCACAAAAGAACTCTCTTAACTTCCGAAGAAGAAAAGGTGAACCTTTTTCGTACTTAGTCGGGAAGGTCCGAAAAAGGTTAAATTACCACCTACCCAACGCTCCTTCCAAAACAACATAAAATAGCTTGAGTTTTACGAGTGTGAAGGAAAGCAAGATCACTCGGAAAGATCCATTTGGTTACGAGAAATGGGGCTTACAACAATAAAATCGTTGCTTTTTTCTTGAGTGTTTAACGAGCATGGCAAAGACACAAAGTACACTTAGAATCTTTTTCATGTTTGGGTCCAGAGCACGAAAAAGAGAAAACTAAGCTCAAACTGGGTGTTCCTTTTCTGTAAATTTAGTCCCTCAGGTCTGGAAAAGTGATAAACCTATACCTGAGAATACTCTTTTCAATTCTGAAGAAAAGAGAGTGATCCTTTCTTGTATTATTCCGCATGGTCCGAGAAAGAGATAACCTACCACCAATGCGGATGCTCGTTCACATATTCTTAACAAGCTTGAATGGACGAGATAATTGGCAGTCAAGTCTATTTTGAAGGAGTCAAACCTGGGCCTAAAGAAACTCCATAAGGTTGGGGAGTCCTATAAAGGGATAGCTTGTAAAAATAGGTTCATAAGAAGCTCTATTTGGTGTGAAAAATAGCTATGAGGAAACCCCTGGGCCTGAAATAGTGACAGAATGAGTACCAAAGGATGGCAATGGCATATAAGAATGATACTCATGAAAAGGGATCCTAGCCACGGAAGAACAATGGTAGAGACAAGGGACTAATGGCTTAAAATACCATAGTCCGTGGCAAAAATGTTGATTACTAAGGTTAATGTGGAGTGATAAGATGCCAACATATGTTGGAAAGGGCAAAAACCACCCTATAGAAGCATCAACACTTTGTAAAAGTTGGTAAACCCTCTATCTTTGATTGATCGCTATGGACAATTGGACCGTTGGATTCAGAAACCGTCAGCTTCAGGTAAATCTACACCCTTAGCTCTTCAATTTGATCCAAACAAATTTTAAATTTAGGAATTAATTCAGTTTTTACATCAACCTAAAATGTGGTAAAATGTATTTGCGGGTTGCTAAGCGTAAGAGTCGTGAATACGAGTTCCATTTGTGATTTGCTGAACAGTAAAGTCACGAATGGGTCGCGACTTGTCCCAATGGACAGTCACGAATGCTGCATGATAGGTCAAATGTTTTGAAAATATACAAGATTTTTAAAATTTTATTATGGAATACTGAATCAAATTGTATGTTTTTGTTAGGAAAAACATGGTGCTGGAGTGGAGAGAGAGGGAACATGAAGCTATGGATCAAGTGGCTCTCCAAAACCCACCTACTATCCAAGCATTGAGGACTAGTGGGCTTCTCAAGTTCTTTTGCACATTGCCCATGCGGGCCAATGTCCTCATATTAGAGTTCTTAGTCCATTATTGGGACCATGACCTGGGGATGTTCAATATCCAAGGTGAGACTTTGGAGCTTACCACACAAGACATCTACTTCATATCTGGGTTGTCACATCGGGGAGCACCAGTGAACCTGGAAGGCACTGGCAGGGGTGGAGACCCCCTGAGTGTCCAGAACTATGTCGATGTATTCTGCAGGCCTGGTACTCAAAAGAAAGGCAGCAGCATTCTCATTGCAGATATTCAGGATCTTACACTTCAAGTATTGACCAGTACCATTGTCAGACTTTCAGGGTCAACAGGGTTACACATGGCCACCAGGACTCAGATGAGAGTGGCGGTGGACTGCTTTAGAGGTACTCTCTTTGATTGGTGTACGGGAATTGCCCCCATCATGAAGAGGCAATTATCCGACTGTAGGAGGGGAAGATGGAAAAACTTTGGCTATGGTAGTATACTGGTAGCGTTCTTCTTTGAGAGGGTGGCAGCTATGAGCCCTGCTATACCATTACAGGTCCGTCATCCATGGCAGCCGAGGCTGAGCCGGTGGGGAGATATCTTCCTCCGTCAAGGAGGAGGAGATGCAGTACATAGCATGTATGATGATGATTTCTATACATGGTGGGAATGGCAGGTGCTGGCGTTGGAGCAGTTTCCATACGCCGAGTTAGATTTCCGAGGTGATCCCGACCTAGTCCTCCCTCCAGGAGGAGCATGGGGAGAGATGGTTAAGTCATTTTTTATTTTTTATCATTATCAAATTTTTATGGATTTTCAAATGATAGGATATATACATATGCACAAGTCTAAACCCTATTTATGTGTCAAAATGCAGATATTGGACCAGTCTGCCCTGAAGGGCACCCACGTACCTTTGTACATCCTGTTGCAGGGGGAGACACAGGATTGATCAGAGTACTCGAGGCGAAGCTAGGCAAGCTGATTGAGCGAGTACCTACGATACGGATAGAGCATCTCCCTGTAGCTATGCAGGAGTCAGTAGTTGGGGTTCCACCGGCCTGGCTACGTCTTTTCAGACGAGTAGCTAGAGCAGCATGTGTATACAGGGATGCGATGGAGGCTGCCGAAGCCGAGGAGGCTGAGGAGGCCAGGGGGCACAGAGATCACGGGGACCAAGGAGGTCACATTGGCCATGGAGGGCAGGCTTAGTTTTAGGGCATTTTGATGGATGATGATCCACTTTTTGTATATTTTGTACATGACGGGATCTACGGATCAGACTTGACCTATCTATGACAGATATTTACACACACACACACACACACACACATATATATATATTTGTGTTTGGTTGTCAGTTTATTTACAAATGTTTCTTATGTATTTGCTGTATATTTTATAGAATGTTGGTGAGATGCCAGTCCAAAATATAATTAGCATATGCATCAGTTAATGAATTTTGGTTTCATGGAATGTGATTAAAAGTAATAACTTCAAAATGTCTTTCCAGTAAATGAATTTGCATGAACTGGCGTAACAATGTAGGATTACGCACCTGATAAGCTCGATTGAGTTGGGAAACAACCAACTGAGAATCCAAATGGACTTCAAGCTGGGTGATGCCTCGTGACAAAGCATCCCATAGGAGCTCAATTACAGCCCTATACTCAGTACCATTATTGGAAGCAGGACCTAGACAAGTGCCACCTATGGCAACAAGCTATCCTGAAGGGGAATAGATAACCCATGCTACCGAAGCCAGGTTACAAGTATGACGGCTGGCGCCATTAGCAAAACCTACATACATCTCGAAAGACATCTGCAACAACCAGCAGATAGTATAAAAAATGAAACTGATAACCTAATGTACATAAAAATACATACATTAATATACAAGAAAAAGTGCTAATCCTAAGCGTAGTACTTCTTCAGGTAGAGCCCATTTCTAGACTCAGGCAGCTTATTCCCATCATAATCCACTAATTCATATGTGCCTTTACTCAAAACTTTAGACACAACATAGGGTCCCAACCACATGGCCTTGAATTTTCCTGCCCCCAGGGGTTCTTTATCTTGGTCCCAGAGCAAGACAAGTTCCCCCTCAGAGAAAACCCGAGGTTTGACCGTTTTATCGTATTGAGATTTAACCCTATTCTTATGAGCCTGATTTGCAGTCAACGCATCTCTACGTTGTTCATCAAGGTGTTCTAAATGGAGCAACCATTCTTCATGCTCAGTTGTGTCAGGTAGCACATGAATAGCTATCTGCAAGGATGGGATTTCGCATTCAATCGATGTAATAGCTTCCACCCCGTGAACGAGTTGGAAGGGGGAAAAACCTGTAGCAGTTTTGACATTGGTTCGATAAGCCCAAAGAGCAGGATATAACATGATGTTCCAATTTGAACGGGCTGCATCAATAGTACGTTTAAGGATTGTTTTTAAAGTTTTGTTTACAGCCTCAACCTGACCATTTGCTTGCGGATAATATGGAGAAGAATGTTCTTGTCGGAATCCGAGCATGGTGGTCAGCTCTGTCATCATGTGATTTTGGAAATGACTGCCATGGTCAGTGACAATCACTTTGGGAATACCAAACCTAGCAATAATCTGATTAAACATGAAAAAAGCTGCAGTTTCCCCATTATCTTTGAAAGTAGGCATTGCCTCTGCCCATTTTGTGAAATAGTCGACAGCGACAATGATGTATTTATGTCCCCTAGCTGAGGTTGGGTTGCATGTCATATAATCTATCCCCCATTTCATGAAGGGGCCTACCGAGACAACAGGAAACAAGGGAGCAGGATGTGACCGCATTTTTCTGGTGTAAAGCTGACACGGATGACAACGTTTCACAGCTTCCACACAATCTTTAAAGATGATGGGCCAGAAATACCCGACACGTAATATATTCTGGGCCATTGCAAACCCAGATAAATGACCCCCACACGCTCCACTATGGGAATCATTTAGGACAATCTCTACTTCCTCATGAGTAAGGCAGCGATGCAAGACAGAATCTACCCCTCGTCGATATAATGTATCTCCTATGGTGAGGTAGTTTTTAGCATGAAGACGTAACTTGCATCGGTCTTCCCTAGAGTAAGCGGTAGGATACTTCAAAGTCTGGAGATATATAAGAATATCTCCATACCAAGGATCAGAGGTGGATATAAGGAAGATGTGCTCATCTGGGAATGAGTCATCCTGAACCACTACATCTTCTTCCGTAGGGAATTCTGCTATAAGCTCAGCAAAAAACTAAGGACTTTTTGGATTTAGCGGATTGGAAAACCAAGTCAAACTCTTGGAGAATGACTATCCACTTATTGAATTTTCCCCCAACAATCCGTCAGGATAAAACATATTGGAAAGGGTTTACATCTGCCACTATAGTAGTGGTCCTCAGTAAGATGTAGTGTCGTAACCTCTATACAGCGTAAACAGCCGCTAAGGCTAACTTCTCGACGTGGGAGTACTTAAGCTCAGGTCCAACCAGAGCACGGCTAAGATAATAGAAAACATGCTCAACGAGCTTGTCATCCTCCTAAACTAGCACTACCCCAATGGTAGACTCTGACGCGGCCAGATATAATAAAAAATCCCTAGAATAATCTGGTGGGCATAATAAAGGAGCCGACAACAAGGCTTTTTTCAATGCCTCGAACACGAGTTGTGCAGTTTCATCCCATACAATTGTGTTGTAATGGATAATTCACCTAATAACCTAGGTGTGGGGGTTACCAACATACTATGACCTTGCAGACAAATTGATTGTAAAAGCACAAATAGGAAATAGGGAAGTAACAGGAACTTACTTGTAATAAACGAAGGTTGATCCAAGCTAACTTCTTCCTCTTTGCTTCACTTCTACAATCTCCAGGATAGTTCCTCCTTCAACCTGTTAACAAGGATTCTTCCAATACACAGTATGATTCATATATAAAGATGCAGGTTAGGCAAATCACATATTATAATGAAATATAAACATTTACCAAGCCACAACACATGAAACACAATATGGAAGAAGTAATCTGCTTTATTAACAATAATAGAGGGAGTTTAGGTTACAACCCAATGTCTGAACAAGGGGCTCCTCTGTCACCAAAGGACTCAAGGTTTCTCTACTCCAAAGATTCTGTAGAAAATCCACCAGCATAACTTTGCTCTCCAAGTATGAATATCCAAAACCCTCCCCAAGTCCTCTATTTATATGGATGAAATGAGGCAGTTCTCGAAGGTTAGGGAGGTTATAGCAGTTAATGGGATTAAGGTAAATGAAACAACTAATCTCCCATTAACTCGTGTTTTTTAAAAACTAATTTTGAGGAAACTATGCGCGGGTATGTAGTAAAACAACCCGCGCATCATGCACGACTCTATACAAGAGCAACCCGCGCATAGATGTATGCGTGACCTGCTGGACATAATACACGCGCATATGCGCGAGATGCCAATAGAGATAGTCGCGCATGCACTCAAAATCTCAAAATAGCAAAGTAACCAGCTGGGCATATAGGTAATGTATTTCATCATCAACCAAGGTATAATGAAACTAGGCAAACCTCAATCCATAAGTGTCCTTTGGTGTGCCGACCTGAGGGATGTCAGCACTCGGACGGAGAGGTGCCAATCAGCTGTATAACAAATTGGGGTGTCCTGTTTAAGTAGGCACATGAAACCTTTTGTGATCTTGGCATAATTAACGATAAAACATCGAAGGAAGTTAGACTTTCCTTGTAAACTATGAAGTTGCCTAAGTGAACGAGGAGGAGGCAGATTTACAATGGCCTCAACTTTTAAAGGATCCACCTGAATGCCCCTACTAGAGACAATGAATCCAAGCAATCTACCTGATTCGACGCAGAAAACACACTTGTGGGGATTCAAGCGAATTTTATAGTATCTGCATCTCTCAAAAATCAACCGTAAATGATCTGGATGCTGGATCCTCTTACGAGAATGAGCAGGCAGATCATCAAGGTAAGGTTCAACAATGGATTTTATGTCATGAAAAGTGAAGTTCATGGCTCGTTGAAAGGTTGCCCCTACATTTTTCAATCCAAAGGGCATTTTTCTATATGCGAATGTACCCCAAGGGAAAATAAAAGCAATTTTATGCTGGTCTTCCGGTTTGATTTGGATTTGATTGTAGCCGGAGAAACCATCCATAAACAAGAATACCTCACTACCCGCACATGCATCTATGATCTAATCAATAAATGGTGTAGGGTAGTTGTCCTTAGGACAGGCTTTGTTAAGGTCTCCAAAAGTCCGTACAAATGCGAATAGTCCCTTGCTTTTTATCAACAGGAACTGGGTTGGACACCCATTCAGTCAAAGCTACGGGATATATAAAACCTGCTTTCAACAGCTTTTCAACCTCTGCCTTCACAGCCGCTGCCTTACGCAGGTTCACGGGGCGTAATTTTTTCCGAACTAGTTTAGCATCAGGATAGGTTGGGATCTCATGTTGAACAATAGATGGATCAATGCCTGGCATCTCCTCATATGACCAGGAAAAGATATCGCGGAATTCCTTGAAAAGGGCAGTATAAATGGCAATCTCCTCTAGAGAGTAGTTTGCACCTATATAGATATTTTCCATGACATCTGGCTTTACAGAGATGTTGATCGGTATAGTGGCGGAAATGTTTTCCATATTCCCCTCAGCAAACACTCCTTCCCTAGGTAAAGGGTTGACAGGTGTATCAACATCATCCGACAGTCTCACATGAAACCCTTGGTTTTCTATCTTGCTTAACTCTGGAAGGAAATAAGATCGGTGATGAAGATCCTCACATATCTTATCACGTGAACACATAGCTTCCACAATGGCTTCATCGAAAGGTAAAATAGTGTCTAAGAAATCTATGGAATGTAAAGATTTTTCCGCCCATGCGAGCATATAGACTTCTTCCAGATCATCCGAGACTGTAAGAGGATCTGGAATGGGATCTACAGTGGTTTGGGTAATAGCTTGATACGCCACTTCCACTGTAGATAAGGGCACTTCCGGTTCCTGAGGGGTTGGGAGAACCCAAGGATCAGTCCTATCGACCACCGAATCAATGGACTTCCCTACAGTAGTAGAACCGATATAAAGGACTGGAGCTAGAATATCGAATGTGCCCATCAATGATGCGTACATTCCAGCCCCCAAGCTCTGTGCAGCAGGTTTGGCTTGATCAACCAATGGCACAGTGGAATCTTTAGACTCTAAGCGGCCTTTTCGAGTAAAATCAAGTTGGTCAACAGTGACCACCTTTCCCTCATGTGGAAAAACCATGACACGAAAGACAGCAGATGCAACAGCAGACATTGCATAAGTCCAATTCCTACCCAGAAGCAAATTGTAGTCCAATGGAGCATCAATCACTTCAACTTCAACAGACACTGCTTTTCCAGCCAACTTAATCTCGAAAGCTGGTAGGATACCATGTGGACGGAAAGACCTTCCATCAAAAGCAGTAAGTAAAGTGGTTGATGGGACCAGCTCTGGGGATCCAAGAGCTTTCCAATAGGCCAGGGACATAACACAAGTAGAGCCTCCCTCATCAACAACTGCTCATCCAATGGTCTTACCACCATGGACAACATCTATCGATAGAGCTACATGGTAAGGGAGGCGAATTTTAACATCAGAGAGATTAAATTTCGCTAAGAGACTCGAAGATTCCATGCTACCTAAAGCTGCTAAAAGGGCATTCCGCTGGGCGAGACAGCTCTGTAGCACCTCCAAAGCTGACATTGCACAAGGAGTCTGAGCCAAATCTTCAACCACGGAGTAGTTAGAAGTGGCTCGGGCATTTGGGTTATGTAAAGTCTTCTTAAAGACACCTTTGGGTATCTTTGGCATTATTTCCGCAGGTTTCTCTATAGTGAGAGGGTTGGAAGATTCAACTACAGATTTACCCTTCTCATCGGTCTCTTTCTCATAGTTTTTGTTCCTGGTTTGTAACAAAGTTGAGGATCTAACCATGTTGATATAATTGGGGTCAGGGGAAGCTTGAGTGCCCCCTGCTACGGTAGAAGTTTAAGCATAATTCTGCCCTTGGGGAAATGGATCCTTCAGGACAGCCGGCGGTTGAGCTTGTAACAGCTTCTGAGCTTGTTCCATGAGGGGACAAAGGTGAGTAAGGTGGTCCCCTTGGCACAACTTACAAGGGAACATGACTTTCTTCTTTTCCTTTTTTCCCCCATCAGCATTGTTTGCGGGCTTTGGCTTGTTTTGATTTTGGTTTCCCTCTCCCTTTTTACCTTTCTTCTTCTTCCCGTTGGGCTGTTGATTTCCCTTCGAAGAGGTTTGAGCAAAAACATTTGCATTTTGGGAGGAGGGGGCATCCTTTGCTACCTCCGCCGTAGACTGTTTTACAAACAATTTGTGAAGTTGTTTTTTCAAAGACTCTACAGTGGGAGAGTTTACGGACCCAACCATACCATCGGCATGGGGTCCAGCCTTGGGTTTCTCGGCCTCATGTGAAGGCCTTTGTGCCTCAGGGATAATTTCGTATAGAATCCCAGACTGTGAATAAATCAAGTCCAACTGCTGGGCCCTGAGTATGGCTTCTTCTTCACTAGTCACTCCTGATGTGGAAACATCCTTAGAAATGTATGGCAACAATGACTTAAGGAACCACTCTAATAGAAACTTAGGAGGGATGGTAGCTTTGATAAGACTCTTTCACCTCCTCCACTCTTGGATATGATCCGAGATGTGGGTTGCCTTGTTTTGTCTGAAAGTGGACAACAAATCCGTTCCGAAATCGTAACGAACCGAAAGCTGAAAGTGACTAAGGAAAGCACTACCTAGGTCCCAGAAACTACTAAAAGCAGTAGAAGGCAGCTCAATGTACCATTTTTCCACAGTTCCAGTCAAGGTCCTCTGGAACAGCCTCAATCTCACTGAATCTTCATTCAATGAGTTGGAAGAACACCATAAATTGAAGTTGGTGGCATGAGCCCCAGGATCTTCACCAGCCTTACCTTCGAACTTAGGGATGTCCGAGGGCAGTTTGGTGGGAACAGGTGGCCACAAAGGGTCATGCCTCACCGGGTCATTCATCAATTTGGATAAGTCTGGCAAGTTCAAAGTTGCCAGAAAAGGAAGTTTGGGCCTAATCAGTGCACTAGGTGTGCCATCTTGGGGATTAGAGGGTCCAGCCCCCGAATTCCCATAGGTAAAGGTGGGGTTGCCCCCTGACACCGATTGTGAAGTGGGAAGGTTGCTTTGAAATGGATTCCATCCGTAGGCCACCGGATTTTGGGTGGGAGGTGCAGTGTAAGTGGTTCGATCCATCCCCATTGAAGCTGGGGTCTGAAAGACTGGAGCAGGTATCCCTCCGCTAAACAAAGAGAAGGGAGAGCTCGAGTATGGGACTAAAATAGGGGTATGGAAGCTTTTCCCATAAGAGGTGTTACCTCCAAACTGCACTCCTACATATGAAGGAGTAGGACCTACGTATGGACTGGATGGGGGGATATGCCCCCCATTCCAAGGAAATCCTTGGACATAAGCCGAGGATCCTATCGGACCACTCTGAGTAGTGTAAGGGAAGGAAGAGGGAATGATAGGTATACTGGGGATCCTAGCAATCGTGTTACCAGAAATACCTCCTATGCTGGAGTGAACCGGTGGTTGAACCACCCGGCTCGCTGGAGTTAAAGGGGTAGAAGGCAAACTAGATCTAGGGGCACTAACCGGGGGAGGTAGTACCCCTTCAACCGGAAGGGTTGAGGTAAACACAAAAGAACTCTCTTCCCCAGAAGACATGACTGTACTCAAAGGGACACCTACTACTGGTGAACTAAAATGTCTAACTTGGACAATCACAGGATCGTTAAGATCAGTCAACGGAGAGTTACAATTTCTTGCAAACTCATCAGTTTGGAATTCTTCTATCTCGACTATGTCAAAATCAAAATGTTTAGCTATCAATTCCGGTTCACCAAGAACCTCACTTACTCCTACTGGTTCAAAAGAACCATCTGTGCCTAATCTTCGTCTTTGGAGTAAAGGTGGAGGCTCCAATGCAGTGAGAGGAGGAAGGTTTCTCAACCTTCTTGACCTTCTAACTAGTTGGTCCTCCAGAATTAAAAATTTGACTTAATCACACCCTAAGTTCAACTAAGCACAAGCAAATCCATAGAGCATACACTAAAAATATCCTAGAGTCTCAAGCAATCAAACCAGGGTATAAAGATATGCTTTCCAGAAGAAAGCTGATGAACAGTTACTTGGCGTCCTTGAGGGGTTCTCAGGCACAAGTGGAGGAATCACCCACCACCCTCCTGCACTTTCCACAAGGGTTACTTTCCAAGCCTGTTCGAGGTGAACCAGAAATAACCTTCTGGTTTACCTAGGTATGAACCCTAAGAGACAAGAGACTAAAGGCTACCTTGACAATACCAGCTGTCTGGGGGGACAGTCGCAAGCCGAACTCGTATGCATGGGCAGGGTAGCTGAGCCCGAAACTCTATCTAGGACAGAATCCCCAGATGCGTAAAAGTCCTGGGTTACGTTTTGACAAGGATTCGGGGGGTTATCCCCTCTCTCCAAGCCTCCACGCGGCCTAGTGCTTAACTCCCGTTTGAGAGGAGCTTCCCAGATACAGTGATTGAATCAAGGATTTACCTAAAGATAGGTCCACTATGTCTGAGTTTATAACTTGTGGGAAGTTTACACTCCCTAGCCCACAAGTCTAGCCTAAGCTAGTAGGTGAAAAGGCCCTAAAAATAAAACTTACTAATAAATTTTAATTTATGCGTTTATTTTAAGGTTGTTTCTTACTCAAGAGGAAATGGAAGTGATATACTGTATGGTGTTTTGACTCAGCAAGAAATAAATGAAAGTAAAGTGCATTCAAAGCAAACTACTACTATAAAACAAACTTCTTTTCATTTTTTCAAATATGTATTGATGAACTAAAGCACTGATAAGAGAAACTAAACCTATGTTTTTGTAATTTTCTGAGATTATATATTTTTAAAATGAAGCAAACACTACTTATGCAAAAATCACAATGCAAAAGACTAACTATGTTTTGTTTTCACTTTAAAAATTGCTCAAAGAAACTACTATGCATCTACAATGCACTATGTTTGAGTCAACTTGAAACTTATGAACTGTATACAAGACACAAACTGAGACAAACAGGCTGACAGAACCAACAAACCAGCAAGAGAAGCAGGCTAGGAACCTAGCTTGGGTACAAACAATGATACAAAACCAATGCAGACTTAAAAAGGTAAGTGTAAACCAGCAACTATCAGAAAGCAGACTGGAAAATAGAGCCCAAGACCCTGATCACTGATCTGGACTAAGACACTTTAACCAAGAACCCAAACAGGCCAAATGCTTCAGGATGCAAACAATAAATAAATCAAGTAAAGAGACTCAATGGCTTTCAAAAATCACTACGATGTGATCACCTGAGGCAATCAAGCAAACTCTACAGCATTCTTAAAGAAAGTCTTCCCAGAAAACAAGGACTATAACAAGCAAAGACACAAGCAAACTCTTCTTTTAAAAATCCAAATCTTCAGGAGTATTCGCGACTGTCTAGCAGTGCAACTCGCGAATGCTCGCGACTGTGCAGTGTAACAACCCGCGAATGCAACTTTATATTCGCGACTGTCCAGTAGGACAACCCGCGAATGGGTATAAAATTTTTCTTAAAACAAAGAAAAAACCCTAAGACTTTCAAACACTGGAGTAAGCAATAGCCAGGATAAAAAACCACAGTCAGACTCACAAGCAAAACTGGTCAGGATAACAAAAATGATCTACAGCAGTCTAGGCCTCCCCAGTGGAATCACCAGTTCTGTTGTAAGGGATTATGCACCTAATAATCATAGGTCGGGGGTTACCAACATACTCAAACACTTGCAGATAGTTGACTTCTAAAGTGCAGAATAGGAAATAGGAGGGTTAGAAGAACTTACTTGTTAAACGACGTTCGATCCTTGCTAGTCCTCTTCCGATCTGCTCCACTTCCAAAGTCTCCAAGGTTCACTCCTCTTTCACCTGTTCAGAGACAATATTCCAAATATAGTATGATTCATATATATATATGTTAGCAGGTTAGATAATCCAAATATGAAATACTTAAGCATAAACAATTATCAAACCAAGATATATAAGACACATGTGGAAGAAGTAATATCTTTATTATCAATAATGAGAAAGTTCAGAGTACAACCAAACATCTGAGACAAGGAATCCTATGTCACCAAAGGATTCTGAGTTTCACTGCTCCAAAGACTTCTGTAAACAAGCCACCAGCATAACTTTGCTCCAAAAGTGTAAGTCCCTACAACCATCCCCAAGGTCTGTATTTATATGGGTGAAATAAGGCAATTCTCGAAGGTTAGGGAGGTTATAGTAGTTAGGGAGATTAAGTAAAATGACTTAACTAAACTCCCATTAGCGCATGATTTTGTGTTTTCATGTTAAGAAGCACATTCGCGGGTATGTAGTAGAGCAACCCGCGAATGACTCGCGACTCTGTATAAGCGCAACCCGTGAATATAAGGATTTGCGACTTGCTGTGAAGGAGACCCGCGAATGACTCGCGAGTTGTCAAGAATGAGAGTCGCGAATACATCCCAACATGGCTAAATGGAAAAGTAACTAGCTGGATGAAGGTAGAATGTATTTCATGATAAGCCAAGCTATAGTGTTAAGGGCAAACCTCTATCCATAAGTGTCCTTTTGTGTGCCAACATGAGGGATATCAGCACTCATATGGAGAGGTGCCACTCAGGTGTATAACAGTATTGACTACAATGAAACCTTTGCACCAGTGGCAAAGATGGACTCCATAAGGCTAGCTTTATCCATTGCAGCTTCGAAGCAGTGGGAGGTACATCACATGGATGTGAAGTGTGCTTTCCTAAATGGAGATCTCATTGAATATATTTACATGCCGCAACATGAAGGGTTTGTTTCTAATCCATCTTTAGTTTGCAGGTTAAAGAAATCATTGTATGGGCTCAAGCAAGCCCCCAAGGCTTGGTATGTCAAGATTGATGGCTTTCTATTGTCATTGAGTTTTGTTCGATGCAAGCCTGATCCTAATGTCTATTTGAAGCTGATTCATGGTTATTTGATTATTATTGTCTTGTATGTGGATGACCTTCTGATTACAGGAATTTTAAAGAAAAATATTTCCTTCTTGAAGGATGCAATGAACCATGCATTTTCTATGATAGATTTGGGATTGTTGAGCCAATTCTTGGATCTCAAAATTGCTCAATCCCAACATGGAATCAAAGTACATCAGTCCAAGTATGCCTTATTTTTTCTGAACAAGTTCAACATGAAATATTGCAAGCCAGGCAAGACTCCTTTCCTTTCAGGAGTTAAGCTTGAAGAAGCAGGTTCTTCTCCTATGGTAAATAATACACTATATAGGCAGTTGATTGGGTGTTTGCTTTATCTTACACACACTTGACCTGATATATCTTATGCATTTAGTGTGGATTCAAGATACATGGATCAGACTCATGAGATCCACTCGAGGGCAGCCAAAAGGATCCTAAACTTTGTTCAAGGAACAAGAACTCATGGGATCTTCTACAAAGCAAAATCTGATTTTGATTTGATTGGGTTTACTGATAGTGATTGGGCAGGTGACAACACAGATCGAAATTCAACATCAGGATATGTGTTCATGCTTGTAGAAGTACCAATCAGCTATTCAAGCAAGAAGTAGAGTTCCATAGCACTCTCATCTACAAAAGCATAGTATAGAGGAGTTGTAAATGCAACAACTCAATGGTTGTGGTTGCAGGGAATACTTGGAGAATGTGGCTTCGAATCAGAGTTTTAAACTATTATCTACTATGATAATCAGAGCACCATTCAAATATGTAATGATCCAGTTCATAGACAGCGAACCAACCACATTGAGATCCACATGCACTACATCATACAACTTGTGCATGATGGTACCATTCATCTACTCTTTTGTGCATCTTCAGAACAAGTAGCAGACATCTTCACCAAAGTTTTTTGTGAGAAGACATTCAGCAATCTCAAATCACTGTTGTGGATTATTCATCATACTGTGAAGCATGATTGATGACAATATTTCCAAAAAAAAAATTCCTGTCCATGTTTAAGGGAGGATTTTCCCACTTGGTTTTTGCCTCTTTCCTTGGTTGTATGGAAAAGCAGTATGTAAAGGGTGACTAAGCCTTGTTGTTGGGCCCTATAGTTTTCTGATATTTACTCATAAAGTCAGGATTAAGGGGGGGGTGTTAGAATAATCAACCCATAGTTACCTACTTTAGACATTAATTAAATCATTCTTGTCTTATTACCTAGTCTCCTAGATTCCACTCTATGCTAGTTTCCTTCTACATGTCCTAGAAGTCAACACATGCCAAAACTGAGTCATGGAGCGCTTGGGAAACTTCCTAGAAACCCATTTTAGCATGTCTTCTTTATTCCAGATCCTCCAAAGTGCATATTTTCTTTTCCTGAAAAGATGTCTGTTTTATTGAGAATTAAGGCAAAAGGAAAAGCTAGACTAGGTGTAGTTGACTTGTTTTTGCCAACGTCATCCTCCCTCTTTTTCTCCTAATAAAATCATGTATTATTTGTATTTCCATCCCTCATTAGCTTTCCTACTTGACTTAGCCAATTCGTGAGCATCTTGGTGGATTTGGAAACTGCTTTATGCACCTATGGGGGATTTGATTAGATTTAGTAAGCCTATTTTTTAACTTTTTCGAATGCAATCCTTATGAATTCAAATATCTCATGTAATTATATATTGCAGCAGCCTATTACTTCATAAGTTTGGCTATTGTACACTTATTCAATATAGATTAGTGTTATGCTCCAATTTCAGTCTCCTTTGATATTAATTTTGCATGTTTGATTAGTAATTTTGTGAGTGTAATTGTTCTATCTCTTGGGTTCAATTTCCATAGAAAATATTCAACCATTTATTCTTTCATCCAATAATTTAATGAATAATCTCCACTAAAATCTGAACCAAATAATGAGCAAAAAAAACAAGGAGACTTCAAATGACTCAAAGAAGTCTCACCCATACATCCATGAATGAGAGAATCATAAAGATATAACAAAGTATGTGGCTGGAAACAGAAAAATTATTCAATCATAAATCTATTCACCCCAGTGTTGGATGAAGTTCCTCCAACATTAAATGAACCAAGTGTTGAGCAACAAAAACCATGAGTCTTCAAATGACTCAAATGCATATCATAGGTGCATCCATGTAGATGTGCATCATAAAAAAATTAACAAAGGATGCTGCTGTAAATGTGAATAAGAATGTGCTCCAACCATGTGATCATAAAATCTAAATCTAGTAGTTCCATACTCCTCATGTAGCACCATAAAAAGGAACCCTTTCACCCATACTTCATTGATACTAATGTTGCAAAACATGGGATTCTAGGATGTAGGAGAATGAACTAACTCACCCAAATGATCAAAAAGTGAAATTTTTTCATCATGGGAAGGATCCATATGGGTAGTATCATGCATATACTTCAAAAGTGTGAAACCTTTGTCATTTATTGGTTCCAATGTAGAGGAATTGTCACATACCCCAAATTTGCAAAGACATTTTTTGTTCAAGAAAACATTATATTTTATTTTTTTTGTAAAGTTTGTGATTATTGACCAAGTAGGGTAAATAATGATTGTAATTAATAATGTTGAATATTTTATTAATTAATAAATAAAAGATTAGACAAACAGCTTAAGGAGGCTATTAAATGAGTGTCTACTGGCCACTAGGTGGAATAGACACACATGGCAGAATCCTCAACCACTTCTAGCTATTGCAGGGGGGAACTTCCCTAATTTTGTGGTCATGTTCCCAAAGAAAGTGGAACAAGAGTAGGTGGCACAATAAGTGAAAAAATGACCAAAATACCTAGGCATGCTGATAATTACCCATTGAATTCAACAGGTGGCTGTTCAATTTTTTACTTGTGAAATTTCTGAAGAGAAAAATGTGCACAAGAGATTCGATGGAGGGGAAAGGTAGAAGTGGTTTGAGAGTGAAAGTTGTTTTATAGAACTAGAGAAGCTATTTTGCTGAGCTCTTTTATTGTAGAAGGCAGAAGTATTACTATGGAATACTTTTGTAGAGTTGCAAGGGTTTAAACCTGATTTATTTCAAGAAGTTACTAGTTAATGTTATTTGAATAAATGTTCTAGGGTAATATTAAATTGTTTAATTAATGAAATACCTGCCCATATTTTTCCACTAATCGTAAGATGAAGTACTCTAGTACAATAGGTATTTTAGAAGAATGATTATATCAAGTTAAGATGTGTTTGAAATCTGCTTAATTTTAGAAATCTCTTGCTGCTAATTTAAATTAGGAATAATAGTACAAATCCCTTAATTCTAGAATCATTTTAAATTATATAAATTTATAATTTTTCTTTTAAATACTACACAGAAATTATACCTTACCGATCGTAATTTGTAAATACAATAGTAAAACAAATATTATTAGTAAACCATTAAGTTATTTACTTTAGCAAATACTAGTAGTAATATTAAATATTATAAATGCTAAAGTAGTAACTAATAAGTAAAGCACAGTCCAAACACTAAAATGAAAAAACTGTTAGCATAAAATTTCATCCAGAATTCTATCAAAGTTAAAGAATTCTTCTTTTAATCCAACCCACTTACTTAAAACAAAAATACGAACTTAGATTAAGACTTTTCATAATTTTTTACAGGTTAAAGAAATTTTTACTCCAACTCTTTGCCATTTTGGTTTCTCTCAGTTACAGATGTCATTATTTCAATATCTAGATATAAATAGAGTTTATTATATATTTAAAAATAGAGTAGAAAAAAAACAGACATTTTAATACTTCAAGGATCAAGTAACCATAATCATGTTCGAGTTACAAAGTCGATCTTATTGACTTAGAAAGTCTCTCCTAATGTGTTAATTTATAACACAAACAGTATCTTATAAAAACCCTAATTAATATTTTACAAACAGATACACAAACTATTTAGAAATAAATAAATTTACCAATCTAAAAACCTTCAATTCACAATAATGACGAAAGACTAGAACTTAAAATCTGCAAATCGCCACGGCTGAGGGAAATAATAAATTTTGGCAAAAACCCTAGGTCGTCAACCTACTAACCAATCATCTAGCTCAAAATTTACCACACTAGCAAGTGTCACAACTTCATACTGGTGAACGCCTCCTTCAGCCTGAAACACAACTTTTGCTTCGGAGGCCAAGAAGGCCAAGAGGCTATCGACTCTACCCTTCTCTCCACTGAAAATAGTGAAGCAGTAATGAAATCAACCGAGATTTTAGGGTAAGGGTTGGTTTTATATTCGTAGGGTTTTTGCACTAAACCTTCCTCCTTGAACTATTAACATGTGGATTCCACTAGCTAGAATATCTTTTGGGTCTTGCTATAGTTCTAACGATGCGTTAAAGCCCTACAAAAAGATATGTGTAATACCATTACATAATTTATGAATTAATAAGTATATCATATAAATGAAGGTTGTTATGGTAATAGTTTTATGTATACATGTTAGAGTATAATTAGGATAACAATTTAGAGCATACATCATTTAGGCATAATATGAATACTTTAGATTTATATATTTATGTTAGGCTAAGCATATATGTTTTCCTTGTATTTCAAATGTTCATGCCAATACATAAAGGACATGCATCAATTGTAAATTATATGCCTAGACTAGGTCTCTTTAAATATAGTTAATATATGAATGCTAAACAATAAAATTGATGGCAAATTTAGAACTTAGAAGTTCTTAGTCCTAAACTAGTATAATGTTCATAGGTATAAATATATGAAAAGAAAATAAGTTTCAGTACCTTCAATAACCAGGAGCTTATGATTTTTACACTACATCACGCCTATAACTTAGTTATAAACATTAGATCAGCTCTCTAGCAATTTTTCTGATGTCAAGATAAATAATCTTGGTTCTGAAACTGGAAGTAAAAAGCTTACCTGTAAAAACATCATTTGTTTGCATTAGCTTGCGAAAGCTATGTAAGCCTCGGGAAAAACCAAAAGCCCCTTCAGTGAGACAAGAAAACAACTTTTTAAAATCATACACTTACTAGAAAATAAACAGTTGATCTAAATATATTACTTCTCTGACTCATTTAACTTATAGACTGACTTATCAACACTTTTGAATGTTGTTATCAACGGATGTGTTTTGAATTATTAATAAATTTTGTAATCTCTCATATCAGTTAGTCTAGAATGTTAACTGTTAGTTGTTAGACTAACATCTTTAGGTGATAACTTAACTTTAAATGTCGCATGGAAAATTTTAATTTTTTATGAATTTTGGGTTGTTACATATGGTATCATAGCACATGTTCAGACGCTAGGCCTGAAGTGGCTCAACTCATGTAAACAAACAATAAATAGAAATCATGCGTAATGATTTATTATTTTTAAAATGTTGTTGTACAAAAAAAAATTATGAACTAGAATTGCAGGTATGGAAGGACTATAGGAACATGTAGAAGAAAGGTCACCATTAAATGAACAAAGTAATTCTAGAAAAGAACCTGTTAAGGCAGAAATAATTAATAATTCATCGAAATTGCTACAAACCGTTAAGGAATTAAAAACTAAAATGGAAACGGTTAAAAAAGAAAATGAAAGAATTTTAAGAGCTCAAGAGGAGCTGAACCAAATACTATTGGAAAAAATTCAGACCGAAGGGAAGGATAAACAGATAGAATCTGATAATACATCCTACCAACATAAAATTAAAAAGTCCAAACATTCTAAAATTGAAAACAGGTCTTCCTCTGAAATTTATGGTGATTCACACACGAAGAATCGTCAGTATTCTAGCGACGGTAGTGATGATAATTATCATTCTAGAAAAAGGAAATATAAACCCTATGAGGAGATTTCTAGAAAATTTAAAAAGATTAAGCCCCCAACTTTCAACGGCGAAAAAGAGAAAGGAGAGGAATTTGAAGCGAGGTTGTCTGGAATGAAAACGTATTTTCAAATTTATAATTACCCCAATAAGTTAAAAGATAGAATGGCAATATATAACTTAATTGGAAAAGTAGACTTCTGGTGGTAGGACATAAAATGAGTAAAAGGCATAAAGGAAAAGAATATAATCTAGAGTACCTTTAAAATAATTTTTTGTTGGAGTAGTATTATGAAGAGCGAGCTAAAGAATTCTATGATTTGAAGTTGGGAACTATGAACATGAAGGAGTTAAATAGTAAATTTTTAAGTTTACTACGTTATGCGCCTTATATTGTTGATGAGAAACCCAAGGTGCAGTGGTTTCTGAGCTGTTTACCTTTTTCACATTAAAGAAAAAATTGAGTACGATAACCCAAAAACCCTTGAAGAGGCTATGCAAAAAGAAAATTTCTGCCATGAACAGAACCGAAAAAGGGAAAACTTGCCAAACTGGAAATCCAAGAGGTCTAATAATTTTGAACATAAAAAGAAGGGTTTCACACCTAATCCAAAATTTTGGAATAATAATGCACGTAATGTTCCTAATAAAAATTTTCAAGGGAATAAAACTAACTCCCAACAAAACCCTACTGGCCCCAGAAATAAAGAATTTACAAATAATCACAGCAACTACATTAAGAATAACGAACGTAAAGAACTGATAAAATGTTGGGATTGTAATGGACCTCACTACGCATCAGTCTGTCCTAATATAAAGAAGACCATCAACAACATTCATATAGTGCAGGAATAAATGACGGTTGGTGACTTAACAAGAGGGATTCCTAGGATCAATGCGGCGCTGAAAAACAGACAGGCTGATTATCAAACTTTCATGGTGGAAGTAGAAGGTATGTTGAACCAAAAACCCATTTCTATTTTAATCAAACCAGGGACTAGCCTGAGTTATGTCTCTCCTAGTTTAGTAGAGAAAAGTAAATTACCAGTAGAAAATTTTACAAAGTCATGGCTAGTTCAATTAGCTACAGGAGAAAAATGGAAAGTAACTAACTTTGTAAAAGATTGTACCTTGTTTATGAATCAAATTGAAACTTCTGTAAATATAAATATACTTCTGTTAGTCTCTTATGATGTGTTAATTAGAATGGACTAGTTAGAACAGCATAGAGTAGTGTTGAACTATTTTAATAAAACTTTTACCTATGTAAATAATGAAGGAGAAATAGTAACAGTAACAGGAATTCCTAGGAAAATAGCGATCAGACAGATTTATGCCTTGTAACTAAAGAGGGTTGTTCAAAAATAATGTATAGCTCTTGTTGTAACTGTGACTAACAAAGAACACATTAATAATGAATATAAATTAAATTTAGAATATATCCCAATCCTGAGGGGGTACTCAAATGTGTTTTCAGAGGAAATTCTGGGACTGCCTCCGAAAAGGGAACTAAATTTAACTATTGAGTTGATACCTGGTGCAGTTCCTACTCAAAATATCCTTACTCGGATGAACATTCATTGAGGGATTTTCAGGGATCACAAATCCCATAACTTCTTTACAGAAGAAAGGGAAGAAATTTGAATGGAATAAAAAATGTGAGCAAAGTTTGAAGAAATTAAAAGAATTATTAACTACTGCACCAATTTTAAAAATTGTTGATCCTAACAAAGACTTTTTTGTATGCACTGATGCATGCAATGATGGCCTTGGTGGGGTCTTAACTAAAGAAGGGCACGTAATAGCATATGAGTCTAGGAAACTTAAAATTCACGAGAAAAATTACGCTACTTAAGATTTAGATTTTGTTTTCATGATACATGCTTTAAAGATGTGGCGCCATCACTTGATCGAAAGAAAACTTATGTTAATAACGGATAATAAGGGTTTAAAATATCCAATGGATCAACCAAATTTAAATGCAAGGCAAGCTAGGTGGCTAGCTTTCCTTAGCGAGTATGATTTCGAGATCCAACATATCAAGGGAAAAGAAAATAAATTAGTTGATGCTTTAAGTAGAAATGAAAGATTGAATTTTGTGGCATCAATCAGTACTTATAAAACATATTGATAAGATCACCTCGAAGAAGGAGTAAAATTGGATGAAAATTATCAGAAATTACAAGATAAAGTCGTATAAAATGTAACTAAAATTTTAAGTACATGTTACAGTCTAAATGAAAAAGGGCTAACACTTTATAAAGACTGGTTGTATATACCTAATGTACCTAAAATTAAGCTGTTGATTTTAAATGAAATACATAAGACTCCCTACTCAAGACATCCTCGCTATCAAAATACAATAACTATGTTGCGGAAAGATTATTTTTGGCCAAATATGAAGAATGAGTTGGCAGAATATATTGCTAGGTGTTTTGAATGTCAATAGGTTAAGACTGAACATCAGCATCTAGCCTATTTATTACAGCCATTACCAATCACTAGCTGGAAATGGGAGATAATCAATCTTGATTTTATTACAGGTTTGCCTAGAAATCAGAATCAGAATGATTCGATAATGGTAGTCATTAACAAACTCAGTAAAGTATCCCATTTATACCCGTAAAGACCACTCATAAGGCTACTAATATTGCTGAAATATTTATGAAACAAATATTTTAATTACTTGGAACACCAAAAGTTATAATTTTTTACAAGGACCCTAAATTCACAGGGAACTTTTGGAAATCTTTATTTAAAGGTTTGAATACTACTTTAAATTTTAGTACCTCTTTTCATCCACTCACGAATGGACAGACTGAAAGGGTAAATCAAATCTTGGAAGATATGCTAAGTGGGAGGACTACTTACACTTGGTTGAGTTTGCATATAACAACCACTACCAAGCTTCATCAAAATACAACCCATTTGAAATTATGTATGGCAGAAAATGAAATACACCCATCTCATGGAGTAACCCAGTTGATAGGTTAGTACTAGGACCTAAGTTGTTAAAGGAGATGGAATTAATCATGAAGCAGGTACAAGGTAATTTGAAGTTTGCACAAGACAGACAGAAGAGTCAAGCAGATCTTAAATAAACTCAGAAAGAGTTCCAGGTGGGAGAACATGTTTTCATAAAGGTAAAACCTAAAAAGATTTCTTTAAAGTTAGGAATTTTGGCTAAGTTAGCACCCAGTTATTTTGGGCCTTTCGAAATATTGTCCAGAATTGGACAGGTGGCATATCAACTCGCCTTACCACTGAATCTTAAAGTTCATAATGTTTTCCGTATCTCTGTTTTAAAAAAATATGTACATGATGTTACTCATGTTATAAATTGGAAGGATGTGCAAGTGGAACCCGAAGGAGATTTTCTAGTGGAACCAAATTGTATCCTCAATAAGAGGGAGATCTTGCTTTGGAATTACACCATTGGGTAGGTGAAGTCGCAATAGAAGCACCTTAGTCTAGAAGAAGTAACCTGGGAATTGGAGAGTCATATGCGGGCGGCATATCCAATTCTGTTCCAGGCAAGCTCTGAGGATGATGAATAAAGTAACATCGAGGACAATGTTAGACTTAAGGGGGGTGTATGTCACATACCCCAAAATTTGAAAATACATTTTATCTTCAAGAAAACATTAATTTTTATTTTTATTGTAAAGTTTTTTATTATTGGCTAAGTAGGGTCAAGAATGATTGTAATTAATTATGCTGAATATTTTATTAATTAATAAATAAAAGATGATACAAATATCTTAAAGAGGCTGTTAAATGAGTGTCTACTAGACACTATGTGGAATAGACTGGGGTGAGAGCAAACTAACACATGGCAGCATCCTCAACCACTTCTAGTTGTTGTAGGGGGAAACTTTCCTAATTTTGTGGTCATGTTCCCCAAGAAAGTGGAATAAGAGCAGGTGGCTCATTAAGTGAAAAACTAACCAAGAGACCTAGGCATGTCGATAATTACCCATCGAATTCAACAGGTGGTTGTTCAATTTTTACTTGTGAAATTTCTGAAGAGAAAAATGTGCACAAGAGATTCGATGGAGGGGAAAGGAAGAAGTGGTTTGAGAGTGAAAGTTGTTTTACATAACTAATGAAGTTGTTTTGCTGAGTACTTTTAGTGTGGAACGTAAAAGTATTATTGTGGAATACTTTTGTATAGTTGTAGGGGTTTCATATCCCATCCTCTCACCCAGTGTTTAACCAGGTTGACCAGTCGACAGGCTCGGGGGTCCTAAGACCAGTAGCTAAGCTATCTTATGGAATTGGTTGGATGGAACGGGCTCCTTAGGTTGTTGTCTGCTCTACAAGTTCTCATGTTCTAAAATGTGATTTTATTTCACCTTATGCAAGTAATAGTACTGGAATGAATGAAGTTAAGATAGATTTACTGTTATGACTGGATAAGTTGTTTCTGCAAATTAAACGGTGTAAACCTGATTTATTTCAAGAAGTTACTAGTTAATGTTATTTGAATAAATGTTCTAGGGTTAGATTAAATTGTTTAATTGTTGAAATACCTGCCTGTATTTTTCCACTCGTCTTAAGACGAAGTACTCTAGTATAGTAGGTATTTTAGAAGAATGGTTATATCAAGTTAAGATGTGTTTGAAATCTACTTAATTTTAGAAATCTTTTACTACTAGTTTAAATTAGGAAAAATAGTAAAAATCCCTTAATTCTAGAATCCTTTTCAATTATATAAATTTCTAATTTTTCTTTTAAATACTACACAGAATTTATACCTTACTGACCGTAATTTGTAAATACAATAGTAAAACAAATATTATTAGTAAACCATTAAGTTATTTACTTTAGAAAATACTACTAGTAATATTAAATATTATAAATGCTAAAGCAGTAACTAATAAGTAAAGCAGTATTATAAGATAGTACTATATTAACAGTCCAAAGCCTTAAAAAAGTTGTTAGCATAAAATTTCATCCAAAATTCTATCAAAGTTAAAGAATTCTTCTTTTAATCCAACCCACTTACTTAAAACAAAAATACGAACTTAGATTAAAACTTTTCATAATTTTTTACAGGTTAAAGAAATTTTTACTCCAATTGTTTGCCATTTTGGTTTCTCTCAGTTATAACTGTCATAATTTAAATATCTAGATATAAATAGAGTTTATTATATATTTAAAAATAGAGTAGAAAAAAAACAAGACATTTTAATACTTCGAGGATCAAGTAACCATAATCATGTTCGAGTTACAGAGTCGAGCTTATTGACTTAGAAAGTCTCTCCTAATGTGTTAATTTATAACATAAACAGTCTCTTATAAAAACACTAATTAATATTTTACAAACAGATACACAAACTATTTAGAAATAAATAAATTCACCAATCTAAAAACCTTCAATTCACAGTAATGACGAAACACTGGAACTTAAAATCTACAAATTTCCACGACTGAGGGAAATAATAACTTTTGGCACAAACCCCAGGTCGTCAACCTGCTAACCAATCATCTAGATTGAAGTTTACCACACTGGAAAGTGTCACAACTTCAGATTGGTGAACGCCTCCTTCAGCCTAAAACACAACTTTTTCTTCGGAGGCTAAGAAGGCCGAGAGCCTTTCAGCTCTACCCTTCTCTCCACCGAAAATAGTGAAACAGTAATTAAATCAACCGAGGTTTTAGGTTAAGGGTTGGTTTTATATGCTTAGGGTTTTTGTACTAAGCCTTCCTCCTTGAACTATTAACACATGGATTCCACTAGCTAGAAGATCATTTGGGTCTTTCTATAGTTCTAATGATGCGTTAAAACCCTACAAAAAGATGTGTAATAACATTACATAATTTATGAATTAATAAATATATCATATAAATTAAGGTTCTTATGGTAATAGTTTTATGTATACAGGTTAGAGTATAGTTAGGATAAAAATTTAGAGCATACATCATTTAGGCATGATATGAATACTTTGGATTTATAAATTTATGTTAGGTTAAGCATATATGTTTTCCTTGTATTTCAAATGTTCATGCCGATACATAAAGGACATGCATCAATTGTAAATTATATGCCTAGACTAGGTCTCTTTAAATATAGTTAATATATGAATGCTAAACAATTAAATTGATGGAAAATTTAGAACTTGTAAGTTCTTAGTCCTAAACCAATATAACGTTCGTAGTTATACATATATGGAAAGAAAATAAGTTTCAGTACCTTCAATAACTAAGAGTTGATGAATTTTACACTACATCACACCTATAGCTTAGCTATAAACATTAGATGAGTTCTCTAGCAATTTTTCTGCTGTCGATATAAATAATATTGGTTCTAAAACTAGAAGTAAAAATATTACCTGTAAAAGACCTGTAAAACATCATTTGTCTACATTAGCTTGAAAAAGCTAAGTATGCCTTGAGTAAAACCAAAAGCCCCTTTAGTGAGACAAGAAAACAACTTTTTAAAATCATACACTTACTCGAAAATAAACAGTTGATCTAAATATATTACTTCTTTAACTCATTTAACTTATAGACTGACTTATCAACACTTTTGAATGATGTTAGAAATAGATGTGTTTTGAATTATTAATTAATTTTGTAATCTCTTGTATCTGTTAGTCTAGAATGTTAATTGTTGGCTATTAGACTAACATATTTAGGCGATAACTTAACTTTAAATGTCGCATGGAAAATTTTAAATTTTTATGAATTTTGGGTTGTTACAAGAATCATGCTCTTCTTTAAAAATTGCATAACCATCTCAAGAGACACTTCAAGTTCCTCTTCCAGCACATCAAGTGTTTAGATCTCTTCAATTTCATCTTCAAACACATCACGGACATTCAAATTTCCACATTTCTCATGATCCACCATGTAGAATCCTCCAAACAATCTACCATTTGACAATCTGAAACATAAGAGGAAAAACAAGTATCTTGCAACTTTTCAAGAAGTTTCTCATTTTGAATTGTGAGCTTATGATTATCCTCATTATTATTCAAGTATGCATCATGTAACAATTCATTAAGCTCAAAAAAATGGTTTCTATCAAAAATAAAAGACATGAAATTACCTTTCATGTGGCATGTTTCTCTTCGAATATTCTCTGTGTCTTCAAGGAAGGATGTTTCCTCCAACGAAGTAGCTCTCCAACAAGAATTTGACACTAATGCGTTAGTGTCATGGAGTATGCTAAGGGACTATTGGATATCCATTTCACTCATCTTCAAATACCCTTCAATGAAGGATACTTCATGAGACCAATCCTCCTCTTCTTATTTCTACTTGATTTGATGAACTTCTTAAAGCTCAAGTGGTGATGGGGAAGTTGATCTTGGTTCTTCATTATCTATCACAAGGTATTCATCTTCATGCTTATTAGAAATTTGGATTGCAGCAACATTTTTAAATATGATCTCTATGTCACCAACATAGAGTTGTGAGCACCCATGAGTAGGTACTCTTTCATAGTTCAATGATCCATTAATAGATTCTCTTTGATTTTCACAACCCCCATCTGTAAGGATTGTGTGCTTGTATTCACTTTCCTATTTATTTTCTTATTTGCAATCACCTTGAGGTAATTCAATATCCCCATCATGATTCTCAGTTTATTTTTGTAATGGTGCATATATGATCTTTTCATCCTTTTTAGACCAAAATTTATTCCACACATTCCACATGATGTCCGTAGAAGTGTTTATAGCTTCCTTAAATCTTTGCTCTTTTCATAAGTAGGATAATTTTTCTTTAATGAGTTCACATTTTCCTTATGTGCCTAAATATATACTTGAAAATATATTCTTTGAAAGAATACCTTTCATTAATATCCCCTCTCAAATTTCGATACTCCTGGAAGCATGCTTCAATATCTATGGTTGTAATTTCTTCTTCCGTTGGTTGGGGAGGAAGGAAAGTAGGCATAGTGGGTCTATTGTGAAGCCAAGACATGTCTGAAACTTTTTATTTAATTTATGGTATTAATGAACAAGTTCCAATACCGTGCTCTAATACCACTGTAATGTCCCTTGTGGATAATTTTCCTTATGTGCTCAAATTCACCATTGTTTCAACTCTAGGTATATGGATACAACTATTTCCAAACTCCTCTAATTACTTTTAAAATCGGTGAGGAAGGTCATGAGGGGTTATGGGAAACATTAACACATATATGAGACATATAATAAACTAATATACCCAACCATGGTCTGCAATTTTCAAGGGAAGAATCTTCGGGAAAAGACTATTCAATTTGGGAGGTGGAAATCCCCCCTTGGGTCTTGGAACAAATCTCTTCCAAACACTGTACAACCTCTACTAATGGTTGGTATGAGACTTGTATATGTTATAAGACATTAATTAAAGTATATTTTCAGCATTATATGTCATTTTTTGGTAGAATTGGTATCCAAGAGAACTCAGGGAATTTATTAGTAATTTTGAGGCTCAAACCCCCAATGGTAGATGGCTCCAAATGCTCTCAAGTTGTACCAGAAGGTTTATGAATGAATTTAATACATAAAAATTGTGTTTATAGGTGTATTTAAACCATCAAATTACTTTTGCAACTCACTTTGGCAATCTGGTCAATGTATGGAGTTTTACAAGCAACTTGTGGTTCAAATCCCCTAGGGGTAGATGATGAAAATGACTTTCCAAATGTACTCAATTCAACTATAAATTATGAATGGAATTATGGTACATATAAAAGACATCAATATTAACTCATATGCATCACCATTCAACTTTTAATGTCTTCTATAACTCCCTTAAATCATATGCAAAAAGACTAGTTTCAACCTTGGGGAAATGATAGGCAATGAAAATCAACAAAATGACTCCAAATTCTTGCCACTTTGATTAATTTACACTTATATTTTTTCTTTTATTTATTTATTTGTCTCCTTTATTAAATATTTATTCCATTCTAATGTTCAAACATCATTTATTTTCCCCCCTTATTCCAAATCCCAAAGCTTCCACCCCAAACCTAGGAGACTAGTAATTTTCCTCCTTGGAAATTATTTGAACCTTAGAATAAATTTGAAAAACTCTCATGAATATGGAAAATGTTATTAGGCCATTGTAACCCAATGCAAAATTTGGGACATGAGACTTTCGTTTATAATTACATGAAGACATTAATAAATATAAGTTATTATAGGAAATATTAAAATAATACATACATTTAACAAAGAAAAAAATATAAAAAAAATTTATAATGCTAAACTTACAAATGGACGATATTCATTCCCCCCCTCAGTGTGTCCATTTTCCCTACATTTTTTTGTGGATATTGTGATCAATATTCTTTTCCTCTTAAAACCCCTGCATTTACTACATGGACAATAACATTTCCCATCACCTCTTCTTTTCACTACTTCCCACAGTCTAGAAAGCAATTCTTTATTTTATTCATTTGGATCAATAATATTTCTATTTGACATTTTGTCACAAAAAGGTTGAATGAATACTATCAACACCCTTTAAAAATCAAGGTCCACACATCACTATTTCTATAAATGATGGTTTGTCGAATAATAAAATAATTTCTGCAAACCATCAGTCGATAAAATGATTTCCCCAAACAATCCATTATGAAATAAAATAATTATACAAACCGTCCATTAAAGAATAAAACAATTCCTCAAACCGTTCGTCGAGGAATAAACTAATTTCCATAAACCATCCGTCACTTCTATATCAAACATGTCAGAATATTTTTGTAATTTATATATTTCCAAATTCAACAGTCATCAAATAACTGACAATATTAACCTAGTTACTGTTGCAAAAGGCCTAGTTACCGTTGCAAACAAAAATTGAATTTACGTCGCCAATCCTATGAAAGATTCATCGTATATCTGATGACAGTGTGGTCGAAAATATGACTTCCTTGAAGTCGAAGATCCAAAGTGGTGGAGTCGAAAATTTGACAACTAATTTTGCAATTTAAAAAAAAATAAAAAATCAAAATTTCAAATTAAAATATGACAAAACAGTACTTTTCGTCGGATTTTGGGTTCAAATATTGTTGTGAGAAAGCCAACATGTAGGAATTTGGATTATACTCTAATTTTGTATACTTACAATATCTTAAGAAAATACTTACAGCGATTTAAATCTGATAAGAATAGATACATTCTACCATGATTAGAGATTTAGTCTACATTTAATTTTGTAAACACCTGCCAAGGAAGAATTTAGGGAAAATCGATACAAATAGGAAATAAATGGTTAAATGTAGGAATACATGATACAATTTAAAGATAGACGATTTCAAAATCCATTTGTGTGCAGAGTTCAAATTTTGAAAGGAATTATAATTCTAAACATTTAAGCATGGCATCACTAGGATACCTGATACAGACTAGATTCTACATTAATCATCTTCATTTATACATTCTACAAACATTTAAAAAAAAAATATGAACATGGCAGCAATGCTAGGAAAACAAAAGTGGAAAATTTGTTCCTCCTAACCAACTCCTAGAGCAGCCAAGTTACTTGCTCTAGAACCTGTGATCCTGTTCACTGAACAACAAGAGAAAAATTATTCAATGCACCATCTCTTTCATTCACATATTTAATTCCTGCCCAATTCTATCTTCCTGCTGCTCATGGACATACTAATATATAGTATGTTTCATAGGACATGGTCATTTATGAGCCTCCTACTCTTTAGTACTCAACTAGGAGTTGTGACCTAATTTTTGGGGATCATGCCTCCTTCATATTGAGTTCTCACTCAGTGGATTCTTCCACATGTATTTTCCTCTTGTGGTTTAGCAAACACTCTTTAATAGTTTTATCCACTTTTGTCCCCCTTCAACATATTTTATTAAATAAATAAAAAATTATTACAAAATGTTTTATTCTATACTTTTTTCTGTCAAAAATAATAAAATAATAAAAATAATAATTAAAGTATTTTTCAAGGATAATTAATAATAAATTATTAATTCAAGGGGTATTACAAAAGGTCATCCTCATTCATCACCACACCGATGCTTACAAGTTCATCTTTCACTTGTAAAATATTTGTCAATAATGATGCTACGGCATCATCCTTATCCATATTTAGGTTGCACAACTTGTTATTCAAAGCCCTCTTTTTAGTAGGGTCCTTCTTATCATAAAGATTTATGATTGTGTCAAAATACTCCTTTGTCGTCTTCAATGGTGTGATCACTGACATGAGATTGTATTTCACGGAGCCATATATGATCCAATTTATCTTTACTTGATTTTTCTTGTAATTTAGTCTTGTTGCATTACTAGTAGGTTCTTCTACCACCGAATTTAAGAATGAATCAATATCATGCTCCTAGAGAAGATTCAACACTCTTTCCTTACATGTGTTGGAGTTGGAAGTATATTCAAGGTGATCTTTCGATCGAATGGAGATTGATGTCATTGCTGCAATTTTTTGCTCAATACCTCAATATCTATGTAGGATTAGAATGTTAAACAAAATTAATATATTTCACGCCCTCACCATGCCCTATGCTCTAATACCATGTTGATGTCTGAGAAAAATCATAGATTCTTTGACTGAGGCGTTGATTGAGGCATTCATATTTTACTAAAGCTTTATAACTTCAGTTCACTTAGACATGTGCAAGGGAAATTCAAATTCTCTTTCTCTATGCTTTATCTCATTTATCATTAAATAATTAATGCATGGTCCATATGTATATTATTTATCCATCTTATCATATCATACTCAGAATAATTGTCACACATACTGATGATCATATATATTACCCCGAACCATATAGTCATATGCTAAAGTAATTCACTCTAGAGGTGATCAATCTCTAGAGGAGACTTAATAGTTTCATCAATCTCGAATGGCCACGATTAGTAATACATCACATAGTATAACCACTTTACCATGTAAAGTATGCCACCTTGATAAATGAGGATATTTGTAAGACTTGATATTACTCACAAGTCTACCATCTTGGTATTACTCATAAGACCAATCTTGATATTACTCACAAGACTCGTCTCCATAACTTGGAGGTCCATCTCATAGGGTACCTTCTATGAGAATACTTGACTTGATATTACTTACAAGTATAGCCTTGATATTACTCACAAGACTTGGCTTGATATTACTCACAAGCTCTACAATAACACAACATCACCACCTCAATCATATGAGGATACTTAGGACTTGATATGAATCACAAGTACGACTTGATATTACTCACAAGTCCGAAGAATGACTCATGATGTTGTACAATCAACATTATCATCAACAGAATGAAGGGGAAGATTCACTTATTGGCCATTGTAATATTTTGAAAAGTGGTTGATGTAGATGATCTTCATGTAAAGTATATTGGAAACAGTTTTTTCCATGGACCAATATCAGTCCATTAATGGATATTCAATTGGAAACTCATATTTATTCTAATACTTGACATTTAATATAATATAATTTATGTGGTTGATAATTATATATGTTTTTACCTGATACTATTTAGTGTTGTAATTAACTAATATGACTTTGCATGATTCACATGATTCATGTGTATTATATGAGCATGAATATTGTATGATTTTGTTTTAATTTAGACATAATATAACACTAAAAATTTATATTTATTAATAATGGACACCATTAAAACTACGAATATATTCTGAGCACATATAAAACAACTAAATTAGTTATTTATATTGATTAACAATGACCACAAATAAAATTACTAAACATGACTAAATTAGTCATTTATATTCTGAAACCATTAAAAATAGTTTAATGACTATTACAAAAATTAGAGATAAGTGACCAAAAAAGGACCAAAATTCGCATATAAATGATAAAAATGGAAACTTTGGTAGCAAATTTTCATTATCTTATCATGCGACCAAAAAAGTGGTCGTATTTAGATTGGATGTTTATTGGTTATATTGTAGTCATATATTGGTCACTAATTGTCACAATTAATGACCAAATATATGAATACAAGACAAGGTATAAATAACCAAACTAAATATGGCCACATTTTTTGTCGCGTGATAAGATACTGGAAATTTGATACCACTCGTCTCCAACTCAAAAATGGTCGTTTATATGCGGATTTTGGTTGTTTTTTTGTCATTTATCTCTCATTTTGTATTAGTAAAGAGGATCCTGGTAAAACATTGGGGACCCCCTTAGCTATTTTGCATTCCCTAATTATTTTATGGTCACACTTGTATTCATCTCATTAAGTTTATGATCCAACCTCTAACCATCGAAGGGGGGGAATGAAGAGATATTAACAGGTGCCTTATCTTGGAGCATGAGTTTCATGTGAATCATATAATATAACACATTAAACATAAGGGATAAATAACTCTCCATTGTGCCTATTATTCCCTCAATACTCTTACGATAACAATCTAAATCATGTTTCAATTTATGGAGAAATTATGGGATTCCTCTATAGAGGTGCGATAATCTTAAAGGAAGGTGGCCCTAAAACAATGATTTTGGATGGAAATTGCATTGATTGTTGGATCCAAGGATCTATGGAGGTTTTTTATCTATGATCCCTGCTCTCTGTGGATTTGTGTGTACAAAATTCTTAGCTCACTTTCGATTGGGGTAATTTGTCTTATTCTATTTAGTCAATTCATCTCTATGTTTAGTTCCTTTAGCCTTGGATTCTTGATTATATTTTAGAATTATATCTATTGGGTTTCCTTTATTGTTAAATAAGCTTCTATAATTCCCTAAAAGGGATGTTAGCGAGGTAATAAAACGATCTAGATGTGTGTTTGGCTGAAGGAAAAATATAAAAACAAAGTGGGCATATAACATGGTCGACGATGTTGATGAGGGGATATGTGAACGGTATCTGGAGCTATTTATACATCATGGATTGTAGATAAATATTGAATATGTTTACTTTCATAAAGGATAAGAAAGGTATTAAGGGTAAAATTGGCCATGGTTAAGGTTGTATTGATTATGGTTTACGATAAGAAAACACGGATTTAAAACAAAAGATTGATTTAGTGAACTTCGAAGGGATATGGTTATATGTTTTAAATTATATGGTTTTATCTATTTGAAAGCTTGCTTAATAGTCTCATTCTCCATAATTTGAATTTTTTTCTTGACCAACTAGTTTTTGGTATCCATTATTGATTTATCTATAAACTTGCACGGATATTCCACTGGAACAATTCATCACAACAAATCTTATAACATTTGAAGAATAAATATTGGATTATGCAAACTATGTAAATGAAATAACAAGCACATAAACACACCATCCTCACAATAAACACAAGATTTTTCCTTGGAAACCCACTATGATAGAAAACCTAGCTAGAAGTTGAGCCCTATGCTCTATTGTCTCTTTGTTACAATTATCAAAATCCACATACAAAGGAATGGGAAATCACTATGGAGTTACCTTTAGACATTGTGGCCTAAACTACTGCTAAAGAATATCCCTCCATTGAGATTTCATTGAGCAAATTCTTGCACCATTGGAAAGGTATTGGTGTGAATAGTATTGAATCTTCTTCCTATTAACAGTTTGAATTAGAAAAGGATATTTAATGCCTCAAAATGGATCTAAAAGGTTTTTAGTGGTGGCTTACAGCAGTCAATTTTTTATAGAGGTAAAATATGGAATGAAAGGACATTGAAAACAAAGCCAAGAGAAAAAGGGGCATCATTTCCAATGTTAACGTAGATGGTGAGATGCTTGCTTGAGTACAAAATACTGGTTTTTCATGTATCCAAGACACCAAATATGTGAAGCATCTGGATATGTACTAGCATATGAATACATTCATTAACATTATTGTGAAAGTAAGAGGATCTTAGTTGAATGAAATACTCACTTAATTGGTCTAAATAAACCATAACTACAAGAATGTAATCAATGCAAGAGCACCAGAGACAAGGAGTGAGGAAATGTATAAGAATGGATGACTTATAAAAGCAGAGGAAGAGTAAATAAAGGTGGAAGTAGATAATCTAAGGAGGTAATTTTGGGGAGGCCACCCCTCCTATGTTCATTAATGTAAACTCAAGCTTAAACTCTAAAAAATAGTCTTTGCAATTCCATGTGTTACTATTGAGTTGTAAAACATTTTGATATTTATATAATGCTAGAAATTATTATAAGTAGTTCTAATCTTAAATTGTATAGATATACTCTTTTTTATGGCATAATCAATGGATTACTAAATCCCTTAATGGGAGAGGATAAATCTCAAAATATCTAGTCTTTTTTTAATGCAATGTAACCCTATTTTATCTAACAACATAACAATAGGAAGGAACTACATATAATAATTCGTGTATATTGTTCATAGAATATAGCCTCTCTTAAAGAACAACGACCATGTGCATGTTAATATTTAAGCCATGTAACCCTATTTTATCTAACACCATAACAATAGGAAGGAACTACATATAATAATTCGTGTATATTGTTCATAGAATATAGCCTCTCTTAAGGAACAACGACCATGTACATGTTAATATTTAAGCCATCATTACATAGTCTTAAACAATTTAATGTTTATGGGTTTGTATTTTGTATATTTGGGTTTGGGTGGTTACTAAAGAGTTATATATTAATTTTATATTATATAAATATGTGTTTCTTATGTGGTTTAATTTACCTTAATTTAGTTGTCAACTAGTATAAATTTATCGTAAGCCCAGATCTATCAAGCACCGAGTGGGATCTGATTTCTTGATGTGTATTTTTTTATATCTTAAATTCAAGAAATTTGATCCCTTTCTTGCTTTAATATAAAACCAAGTTTTATTTTTTTATTTTTTTATTTTATAGACTTCATGAATTTTTTAAATTACTTTTCATAATTTTTTATTTTATGAGCCTATATGGATTTTTTTAATTACTTTTTTTATTTTATATTTGGTATCGTTATGTTAAGTTATGTCACGTTACAACATCTCCCCCATAGGTTGTAGGGCACCGTGAGGTTGTAGGGAACCGCGAGGTTGTAGAGCATCGCGAGGTTGTAGAGCACCGAGATGTTTTAGAGAATCGAGAGGTTGTAGAGCACCTCACTCCTCTCGGTGCAATTAGGAGTAAGGATAATCATTACTAATTGTTATCTGTAATTGTGGGTTGATTCATCGTTATTTAAGAAAAATCATGATATCTGAAATGATTTTCTCTTGGTTCATAGGGTGTGCCAAACTTTCCTTGTTGTGAGATGCCTTTGGGTCTTGGGTTGTTGAACTATTTCCTTACATTCAAGGAAGACAAAATCTTAGACAATTATGGTCATTGTTTGTATGATATTAGTAAGGAAATCACTATCATTTACGGTCATTTGTATAATATTAGTAAAGAAACAATATCATTTATGATCATCGCTAAAACTACCTCCAATAAAACTATATACTTTCTTGTAATATATAACCCCATTCCACATAAAACCAAATACTACTTTTAATTACACTTTAACCTCTTATCTAAATAAATAAAGTTATTATATAATAAATTAATTGAAAAACATATTATAAATGTTATCTTAGTAATACTCTAACCATTTTTACTCATTTATTATGTTCTTTGACATATAGTATTCGGTGAGATGTATTAATCCCATTGTATTGAAAATAATTTTTTCACTCCATAATATTTTCCTATAGTTATATTTTTGTTTATTTATTTTGAATATTTATTAAAATAATTATTGATGTTTCTATTAGTTGATAGGGATGATTTCATTCTATAAATTTGTTGTCCACCCCACGCGGTTGGATAATGTAAGGTTCATGTCATTGTTAATTAATTGCTATGTGAGTTGCAAACATGAAATTTGAAGGTTTCTAGGACGGATTTTCCAAGCTAGGAGATATTTGACATGTAGCCTCAAAGTTTACATGTCAACACTTATGGACTTGAAAAATCATAAAACATAGATACTATGACAAAGTATTTCAATAACCCAAGGGGAAGAATATCTTGGTGCAGATCGCCTATACTGTAGTCCATGCAGTGTAGGCATGCAAGGTAGCAAGCAACATGGCTCCAATGTTGGGAGAGCTTGTGAGTGATGGTGATAGCCTTTTCGAGCTTGTATATGAAAATCCATGTTTGTATGTTGATTGTCCTGTCAGAAGAATTATGATGGAGGTACAACCACCAGGCTTGCTGACTTATCACCATGTCCGAACTTCGAGGAAGACCTAGCGATGGAGCTAATCCCAACCCTTTAATATGAATTTTTGATAAATTAAACTAAATGGTATTGGATACAATAAGGAGGATTGTTGACATTGGTCAATAACCTTACACACCATACATACATTTTTCGTGTTTAGGGCACTGGTAGAAGCAATTTCCACACTGCATATGGTCATTTTTTATGTCAGTGCAGAAGCCTAGCCAGCAAGCCAATCCATAGGGGCAGGGGTTGTTGCATTTCCCACATTGCAAAATATCACTTGTGAGATATTTGCATAAGGTTTTGAAGCAATAGGAAGATCCACCATTGGGATTCTTCATAGTATCTAATCATATGCTGGTGTTCCTTGCACAGCCAACAAAACACCCACCATTGTACATTTCCTTGAGGAACTGCGCACAACCCCCCACATTAATGCTTGAAAGAATGAATTAGGTAGCTATGAGGACTAAGAATGGAACAAGGCTCCAAATGAATGACAATGGTGTAATTGTAATTATCAAATTGGCCATCATTCCCCACCCTTCCCGCTTTCATCCCAATACTTTGTTAGTGTGATGCCCGAAATGAGTGAAGAATTTATTTGAGTTTTGTGGGGAATGTGTGGAATGGTCTGAGGATAGTTTGTACTTTGATTCTAAGTCACAAGCCTCTCAAAAGAAGGCTTACGATCCATGAGCTTCAAAATATTTTCAATTCTTGCAAATGATGGTGACAAAAGTTTATCACCAAATCTAGAGAATCCTAGTGGAAGACCTAGCAATGGATCTATAGCTATGTTTTCAAGCGGATGACCATGATCAAATATAAACAAGTGTGGTACTAGAGGTAGACGTGAAGGTAAAGCCACATTTTGAAGTTGATCATCAAGTCTGTCACTCCTAATATAATATAATTAATATTAATACTCAGCTAGTGTCATTATTATGTATTATAATCATGTGAAGAAGTGTATGTAAATATATTGTTTCTCGATTTCAAATTCTTTTCGTTAGTTAGATTTCTCAAATTTAATAGTTTTTTTGTAAGTGAGCGTTGTTATTATGTTATTTTTTTTATCAGTTTCAATGGTCGATGGGAACAACTCTGAATCAACTAACAACAACATCAACATTGATGGTGATGGTAATCACAAAAACAACCCTAATTCAATTTCTCTATTTCAAATATTGTTACTTTGTTAGATTTCTGATTTTTGAGTTCAATTAGTTTGGAAGAATGTTGAATTTCAAAAGTTTTATATTAGTGATTTATATTTTTGAATTTCAATGATTGATGACAATAGTTTCAAATCAACTTAACACAACAATAACACCAACAAGGATGGTAGTAATTACAAAGAACCCCAACGACCTATAGATGTCATCATCAAACGTGAGCAAAATAATGAGGAAAATGTTAAGTGAGGATGCTAAGGTATCAATAGAAGCTGAGGAGCTTATGAAGTAGTGTGTGACAAACTCTATCAGGTTTATAACTGGTCAGGCACGTGAGAAGTGCATCATAAAGAGTCGTAAGACTATTGGCTCTGATGATTTGTTGTGGGGCGATCGAAGTTGTTGGGTACACCAACTGCATCACTCCTCATGTTAAGTGTGTTATCACCCAATAATTTTCCTATGGTTGTGGTAGGAGAATCGATGGGGTAACCATTTCAAACCAATATTTAGATTTCATTCTACCCTATACAGTTAGAGAGAGCTCTCTCTTTGTCATAGGGTCATTCATAGACACATATAGCTTTAAACAAGCATTCAGAAGGCTATATTTCTGAGGGGAAGGGTTGTTTGGATTTTAAAGAGTGTAAGACAGACAAATATTAAATACCATTGGGAAATGGAGTCAAAACCCAAAACATTCAAGGACTTACAAAAAATAATGACCAGTGATAACCTTCATAGTCTGAGGAAAAATAGGTTTTAGTATTCAACAAAATATATTTGAGAGATGGAAGGGGTAAATGAGAAGAATCCCAATGAGATAGGAGGCACCTATCTATGGATGAATATTCTGAAACACCTTTAGCAGAATAAATGGTGAAGGTTGATAACTGAAATGGAGCATCTAACAGAGGATGAATTCCAAGAAATTTACCATGAACACATAATAAACATGTTATCTAATACAAGGAGAACTTAGCAAAGAATGAATTCCTTGCATACAACTAGAAATGCATTAGCAAAAACTACACATACATGAAAATGAAGAAAACAAGGGAAAACAGACTGAAAAATGAACACCGTGATCAATCTCAGGCATTCAAGGCCTACTTTGCATTAATGCTCCCAAGAAAATTTGTAGAGCTACAAAACCAAGCACATAGGCTTCAAAATGAACTCAAACCCTTTCTTCCTCTCTTGAGGCTATATTTATAGAGTACTAAGCTCCCGAGACCAACCTCGAAACCGAGCCAAAAATTAGTTCTGATACGGGAATCAAACCCACACACACAAAATCCTAACAAATTCCGATCTGGCAGATTCACCATGATCATAAAAAAATCAGGAAAGAACACTGGAAAGTGCATGGTGGATAAATTTGGGAAAATTTGACACCTGGGACTCAGGCCTGCTTGATGAAAACGACTTATTATCTCCCAAAATAAATTTATTTTGATAGTATGGAGAATTTAACTCATGCGATGAAAGATATGAATATCACTGACAGTTTGAAAGCCTTTTTCTTTGATTTGGACGTGAATTTCACAAAGTTGTAGCTTTGGTGGCTTGGGCGAGGATTAGAATATCTCATTAGCCATCAAAATATAGAAGATAAATAACAGGTGGAAGACCCCTTTAGCAGTTAGGCATATTGCTAAAATTTTCACTACAATCGGAACATTTTAAACAGTGAGCAAAGAAGACAGTGGCTAAAATATTCTGCAACTGTGGAGAATAGAGGGATTAAAAGTCCCATGGTGGGAAGTTTTGAGTTCTGAACGCCAAGGTTGCATAGTTTTTGTTCACTGCGATGCCGCAACTGTGGAGAAGATAGTGACTAAACGTTCCACTTCAAACTTCTACTGACCTCCGATAGCGATGAAATTAGATCGGAAGAACTAAGGAATAAGTAGTGGCAAGGCAAACCTGAAAGGTGTCGAAATGTCAGTGATATGAAGAACTAAATTCCACCGAAGTCAAGTATCAGAAGTCAAAACTTGAAAAGACTAACTATCGACAAAATAGTTCACTGCGGAGTCGCAATTGCGAAAGAAAGACTTACTGCAGGTTTTGAAACAATACAGACTCATCGACGATCAAAGGTTCTAAATACTAACCATTGACGAATTAGTCCTCTGAGGAGCCAAAACTATAGAATAAAGATAAACTACGAGTTCTGTGAGCAGACAAAAATTTCAGCGTCAGAACTTGGAATCACTAGCCGTCGGCGAGCTTGTTCCCTAAGGAGCCGCAACAGCGGGAAACAGAAGGACTAAGTAGTGGCAAGTTAAAGCTAAAATTTTCCATAGTGTCAGCATCAAAACTTGAAAGGACTAATGATCGAAAAAATAATCCACTAGAGAGCCGCAACGGAGGAAGATAAAAAAACTAAGGCTTTCGATAAATGAAAAAGCTTCCGATAGCACGACAATAGAAGATCATCGGAGATCGGAAGACAGACAGACTACGGGTTCTGCAAGCAAATGAAAACTTTGGCGTCGAAACTTGAAATCACTAGCCGTCAGCAAGATAGTTCAAATAAGGAGCCGTGACAGTGGGAGACAGAAGGACTATGGATCAATGAAGTTTTCAACTGAGTTCCTTCGCAGTGTCGGTGACACAGAATACTAAAGATGCGATCGATTACAATAATCATTCCGATAGTGTGACAATAGATGAAATATTCAGAGATCGGAATAACTAAAGACAACATAGCGGCAAGGCAAGGCTAAAAAGTTCTGAAATGTCAATGACATGAAGAACTAAATACCGCCGAAGTCAAGTATCAGAAATCGAAACTTGGAAACACTAACCATCGGTGAGTTAGTCAACTAAGGAGCCGCAACGGCAGAAGAAAGATAGAATGTGGCTTCCATGACCAGATGAAAATTTCAACGATCAGAAGATCTAAGGACAACGGATCGGTGAAGTTTACAACAAATCTCCTCCGCAGTGTCGGCGGCACAGAAGACTAAAGCTCCGATTCAAACATCGCAGATCAACCTCCGGTAGCAATATAATTAGTTTGTTTCACCTCCGAATCTACGATAGCGATCAGATAAAAGGTTCAGATGCATAAGTATTACAGCTCCTGGTCGTCGACAAGCTAGTGATGGAGAGCGCCAGCGTTGAGATTTGGAGCGTCGATAAGCTAAAGGAAAAAGATGTCGATCGCCAATGAAGAAGCCATCACGACGCTATTGATTTAAGGCGCTGAAACAGCTGTAGAGTTGAGACTTGGAGAGCCGAAACTGCAGAAACACTGAGAGTTGGAGCGATGATGAGATAAAAGAAAAGGCCCCGATCGGTGACTGCGGTGACAATACAGAAAATCCAGCGGATTAAACAAGAAAAAGCACTTCAGTTAAGCGTCGATACACTAGCTGTTAGCAGCAATTTCATACTGAACTAGTAGTGGGGATGATCAACGACCACTTCAGTCATTAAAATATCGCTCAGTGAACTAGATCTTCACAGTAGATAAACAAATATTTATCAAGGGTTTGCAGCCCTAATCTGGAAAAACTATCACTTTAAATTATTTTTGGTGTAAACAAATCGGATTTTCAGGATCTGTAATTTTTGCAGAAGGCTATAAAGCCCATTATTAATTTATTAATAAAGGTTCAACTCCGAGGATTTGTAATCATGTTCTATTATCAAGCGTCTCATCTGGTTTATTCATGATATAATCTCTTTTGTTGTGATTTGTTCAACCATCTCTTTCTTTACTGTGTTTATTTCCTAAATGTGCATTTAGGTCATTGTCAAATTTATTAAAAAAGTCGATAGTTGTCATCCTATTGGTTATTTAGTGATATTTGATTTATAAATACCATCCTCAGTAGGATTTATCCATTTATATGCATGTGTTATGTGTGTAAGTCTGCTAGCCTGGTGAGTTCTCCATCCCTGCACCTTTTTGTCAAACTACTGAACAAGTTGTAACTAAAATCCTTGTAATTGAGTGAGCTTCATGTATGTCTTGAGAGTGATAGGTTATATAGGTTATCTGGCTTGATCCATATCAGAAAACCCAAAAACATTTTAAGTTACCAGGCATCCTCGAGCTACAACCTAGAGGAGTTCCCTGGAGTGCTAACAAAGTGGCATCGTTTCCAGGGAGAGGAGATTGAAGCTCAGCTTCCCTGGGAGATGACATAGATCCATGCTTTGATGATAGACAAATATTGGACATTATTACTATTGTAATCATCTATCTGGCGACTCCATTGATATAAGGTGGCTTCAAGATGACCAAGTACCAAAGAAAACCCAAAGGGGCCACCAGCAACACCCGTTTCAGATCCAGAATAAATCTTAACGAAAGCTAGGGCTTTACTAAGACAGACCAGCAATGCTGCACGAAAAGTTACATCAGGTATTTCAAATCTTTTTGCTATTATTTCTTCTACTGAAACTCTTAATTCCTAGGAATTTTTAGATACATCAGAAAATTTTAGGGTCTGGGCATCTTCAAGCACGGTTGCTTGTAAAAATCTCATCCCTGGTGACTCCATGAAAGACGAATTCAGTGGCCACTCCACAATATTAAGATGTCAAAAGCATTTGCTGCTCTTTTGGCTCAAAGGTTTGCACCTCTTGACTTCTCTTTCATCCCTGGTTTCCCACATCCAGTACCTGATGTGTCCGAATGGGGAGATTTTTTACCTATCTTCAAGGAGGAGGAAGACGACAATCCTGCAGAACACCTCCTCAAGTTTCACGAATGCATGGATATACTAGATTAGCAGCATGAAGATGTTCATGTATTCATTATATGGTGATGCACATTAGTGGTATTTTTCTTTACCTCCTTCCATCATTTCATCATTGAAAGATTTTCACCAAGCATTCACTGAGCACTATAAAAGGTACTTTTCAAATGAGTTTGCATTCGATAATTGTTGTGAAGAATATAAGTTGCATTCTCAGGGTGAAAGGGTCAATAGAGAAGAATATCTCCTTCAAGAGATACCTCATCTCTCTTATGATTTTCACAATAAGGTACTTTCCCATAGACATAAACTAGAAACGAATTACAAAGGAGTTGAAGGTTTTCCTACCATCGTTAAATCTGATTGTGGCGAATCTGAGGAATTGATTTCTTTAACTACACATGGAAATGATCATCTTTCTATTGGTCAAATGATCATTAAAATCAGTCACGACAGCTCACAGTTTCCAAATTTGCAAATCAAGAAAATTTGCAATAACCAAGAGGAGCAAGGTTTCCAGGGACTATCTAAGCTCCAGCTAGAACATCAGGAAGATATTCCTTCTCCTTATGAACATGTAGCTTCAAATCAGGACAAGGAACTAGGTAATATTTTTCCATATCTATTTCAAAATTTTATTGATGATACTCCTATACAAGAGCCTTCATCTCTGTCATTAGGATATTAGCTTGATGCTCCTATATCCAACAAATACAATGATGAGAAGAAGAGGTTAAAGTTTGTGGAGACATATTGTTTACTCAAAGTTCATCTATTTCTTCTTTTCAGCAGAGAGATGATAAAAAATGTGTGAATGCTGTGATAGATGCTTGTTACAAATCTACTGCTCAAAAGTCCAATACAGATCTTTTTAGTTTCGGTATATCCTACAAAGATATTATTGTGGAAGAGGAAATTGTTAGCTGTGATAAGCCATCCTATCATCATGATGAATTCAAATTATGTGAAGGGGAGCAGAAAGATTCAGATCAGCTATTGAACTTGCATTTTTGTCAGACAAAGGAAGAATGCAACAGATATGAAGAGGAAGACAATGATCTGAAAATTCCAGAACAACAGGGCATAACTCATCCTTCCCGTCAGAGGTTGAGCAATCTACAGTTAGCGTAGTGATCACTGAAAGCAGCCAACAACAGCATTTCATTAAGTTGGAACAGCAACATAAAAAGGTATTTCAGCCTGTTGGATTTTATGACCCTGTTGTTGACTATCTGGAACTTATGAGCAGCATAGATATCAAAATATTTTTGTCAGATGATAGTTGGTTCTGTCACCCTTCAAAACTATATTACTGCATGTTAGGGTTTCATTTATTTTTTGGGTCAAGATCAGGGATAAGTTCAGCAGATCAGCTTCTGACCTAGCTTCATTGGAAGCATGATGTCACATGATAAGAGGGATCTACTGATTAGAATTAGGAGTAGGAGTAGATAGGAAAATAAGCTCTTAATGTGAGCAGCTAGGTCATTTTTCAGTTGTTTTCATGAATAAGCAAAGAAGGCTACAGGCAGGGTGTAGCGGATCAGTTATAGAAGACAAATGACTCCATGCCCAATGGAACACTGGAAGTAGCTTTAATTATTCTTTTTCAGGAAAGGCATTTTGGTCTGTGGTTCTTGGGACCTCACAGGGAAGTTCCCATCCCCAAGTAGGAGCCAGATGTTATCTCCCAAAATAAATTTATTTTGATAGTATGGAGAATTTAACTCATGCAATGAAAGATATGAATATCACTAACATTTTGAAAGCCTTTGTCTTTGATTTGGATGTGAATTTCACAAATTTGTAGCTTCGGTGGCTTGGACGAGGATCAGAATATCTCATTAGCCACCAAAAGATGGAAGATAAATAATAGGTGTAAGACCCCTTCGGTAGTTAGGCGTATTGAAAAACTTTTCACTACCATCAGAACATTTTAAACAGTGAACAGAGAAGATGGTGGCTAAAATATTTTGCAACTGCGGAGAATAGAGGGATTAAAATTTTTGGTGGTGGGAATTTTTGAGTTCCGAACGCCAACATTGCAGATTTTTAGTTCACTGTGACGCCGCAACTGCAAAGATAATAGTGACTAAGCATTCCACTTCAGACTTCTACTGACCTCCAATAGCAATGAAATTAGATCGGAAGAACTGAGGACTAAGTAGTGGCGAGGAAAAGATGAAAGGTGCCGAAATGTCGATGATATGAAGAACTAAATGCCACTGAAGTCAAGTATCAGAAGTCAGAACTTGAAAAGACTAACTGTCGGAAAAATAGTTCACTACGGAGCCGCAACTGTGAAAGAAAGACTTACTACGGGTTCCGGCACAATACAGACTCATCGGCGATCAGAGGTTTTAAATACTAACCGTCGATGAATTAGTCCTCTAAGGAGCCACAACTACGGACGAAAGATAAACTATGGGTTTCGCGAGAAGACCAAAATTTCAGTGTCTAAACTTGGAATCACTAGCTGTCAGCAAGCTTGTTCCCTGAGGAGCCGCAACGGCGGGAAACAGAAGGACTAAGTAGTCGTGAGTTAAAGCTAAAAGTTTTCATAGTGTCAACATTGGAACTTGAAAGGACTAACAATTGGCAAGATAATCCACTAGAAAGCTACAACAGCGAAAGAGAAACATAGTAAGGCTTTCGATAAATGAAAAAGTTTCTAATAGCGTGACAATAGAATATCATCAACAATTGAAAGACAGGAAGACTACGGGTTCTACGAGCAGATGAAAACTTCAGCGTCGAAACTCAAAATCACTAGCCATTGGCAAGATAGTTCAAATAAGGAGCCGCGACAGTGGGAGACAGAAGGACTATGGATCAATGAAGTTTTCAACTAAATTACTCTGCAGTGTCGACGGCACAGAAGACTAAAGCTTCGATCGATGACAAGAATCATTTCGATAGCGCAACAATAGACAAACTCTTTGGAAATCAGAGGAACTAAAGACAACATAGTGGCAAGGCAAGGCTGAAAAGTTTCAAAATGTCGATGACATGAAGAACTAAATACCGCCGAAGTCAAGTATCAGAAATTAGAACTTGGAAACACTAACCATCGGCAAGTTAGTCTACTAAGGATCCGCAATGGCAGAAGAAAGATAGAATGCGGCTTCCACGACCAAATGAACATTTTGACGATCGAAATATCTGAGGACAATGAATCGGCAAGTTTACAACGAAGCTCCTCCGCAATGTCGGTGGCACAGAAGACTAAATATCCGATTCAAACGTCATAAATCAACCTCCGATAGCAATACAATTAGTTCATTACACCTCCGAAGCTATGGTAGCATTGAGATAAAAGGTTCCGATGCATAAGTATTGCAGCTCCCGATCACCGACGCGCTAGTGATGGAGAGCAACAGCGTTGAGATTTGGAGCATCGATAAGCTAAAGGAAAAAGATTCCAATCATCGATGAAGAAGCCGTCACGACACTATTGATTTAAGGCGCCGAAACAGCGGTAGAGTTGAGACTTGGAGCACCAAAATTGCAGAAACACTGAGAGTTGAAGCACCGATGAGATAAAGAAAAAGGCCTGATCGGTGACTGCAGCAACAATACAGAAAATCCAACATATTAAACAAGAAAAAGCACTTCAGTTAAGCGCCGATACACTAGCCGTTGGTGGCAATTTCATACTGAACCAGCAGTGGGGATGATCCACGACCACTTCATTCATTAAAAGATCGCTTTGTGAACTAGATATTCACTATAGATAAACAAATAGTTATCAAGGGTTTGAAGCCCTAATCTAGAAAAACTATCACTTTCAATTATTTTTGGTGTAAACAGATCGGATTTTCAGGATCTGTAATTTTTGTAGAAGGCTATAAAGCCCATGATTAATTTATTAATAAAGGTTCAACTCCGAGGATTTGTAATGTTGTTCTATTATCAAGCGCCTCACCTGGTTTGTTCATGATATAAGCTCTTTTGTTGTGATTTGTTCAGCCATCTCTTTATTTACTATGTTTATTGCCTGAATGTGCATTTAGGTCATCGTCAGATTTATTAAAAAAGCCGATAACTGTCATCCTATTGGTTATTTAGTGATATTTGATTTATAAATACCATCCTCAATAATATTTAGCCATTTATATCCATGTGTTATGTGTGTAAGTCTGCTAGCCTGGTGAGTTCTCCATCCCTGCACCTTTTTGTCAAACTACTGAACATGTTGTAACTAAAATATTTTTTTATTGAGTGAGCTTAATGCATGTCTTGAGAGTGATAGGTTATATAGTTTATCCAGCTTGATCCATATCAGAAAACCCAAAAACATTTTAAGTTACCAGGCATCCTCGAGCTACAACCTAGAGGAGTTTCCTGGAGTGCTAACACAACTGTTCATAGGATCTTCGAGCAGCCCGCAACAGTTTCATTCATCCCTATATATTCAACCAATGAAAATTTTTTGGACCGTTGATATTTCCCAAATGAAATCTACTCCATCCATTTCCTATACCCTTTAACTCCATTTTGTCAGTTTTCTGATTCTTATCTTTCTCGCACCTTCACCCTGTGAAATCACTCTAGACCATGGATCTATTTGGAAAACACTCGGTTGCACCTACACGTGTATTGACTTGCACACTCTGTAAAATTCAGCAGAGTTCTAGAAAATTAAACCAACAACACTTTGAACTAGCAGAATTTTTCCCATCTGATGATTAATTTGATCAAACCATGTTGTGTAGATTTGTGTCTTGGATTTAGCCACAAGCATCTAAATTCCTCTGATTTTAAAATTTAATTTCTTCTTGCATGTTCTGGCAACAGAATTTTTCTCATCTGTGGATCTTGATCGATCGTTGATCTAGGTCGTTGAAGGCTGTAGGGTCTACCAAATTCTGTTGGGTTGAGAAATTTATTTTCATGTCCTAGTTGCGGCCACAAAATAGATGTTGTCCATAGATATTCATCCCGGTTCCCATCTGATAGTCAATTTTTTCCACACGTTAACCCCTTTCCGTCGATAATAACACTTCTTCTAGCCCTACATCTTCCCCTAGTGAAATCATTCTTAACCGTGGATCTAAAATCCAGCTCGATCTCCATCGTAAAAGTTTGTTGGGCCTACCAGATTTCGCATATCAAGAAATATACTTATCCTGTGCACATGTTTCTATTTTCTACACCATCGATCTTAGAAAGAAACTTTCCTAGCCATTGATCTGAGATCAAGATGGGAGATACGGAAAGTGGAAAGCAGGCTTCCGACTTTTGATAACCAATTTTTTATATTTTTTCTTTCTTCCTTTCCACTCCCTTTTGGGCCATTAATCTAAGATCAAAGGTGCGGAATATTTCTAGACCGTCAATCTTACAGGATGGCGGAAAGTGCAAAGCTAAATTCCAACTTTTCATAACCAATTTTTTGTATTTTCGCTCCCGCCTTTCTGCTTGTTTTCGAGTCCTTGATTAGAGATTAAAAATGTGGAAGCGTTCTAAACTGTTGATCTGTGATCAAAGTGGGGACGTGTTATGGGCTGGACAAAAGAGGAAAGTGATATTTTTTTCGTCTCTTCTTTTTCCTTTTTACTTCCCGATTTTTCCTGGACCGTTGATTTATTTCTAATCTCGTCCTGACCGTTGATCTGGGATCGGAGGTGGATCTCTTGTTGTCTTTGACATTCCTTATGTGGGATTCTTCTGGAATGTCAGATCACTTTGAGGCTTGGATCTAAATCGTCCATTCTTTCCAAGACTTATCCTTGATTGGATTTTTCATACAAGGCTCATTTCCAATGACGCGGCGAAGGATTTTTTACTGTTTTCTTCAATTTCGACTAGGAACGGATCCTTCAGAACCTACTCAGCACTTACTCAGGTTATATGACATGGGAAATTTTTGACCTCACCCATCATTTTCACTGGATTATCCTTTTGCAGGGGAATTAGCGTGGATGCATCTTTAAAAATCCTTAAATTTTAGCACAGCTTCTAAGAGCGACTCCAACTCGGGGATGTTATCCTCCCTATGAGGTAGCAAAGAACCCCATAGACCAAGTTCCTACTCCATCAGGCCCTCTATACCTACAAAAACCCCAGCTAACTGCACCACTCTGCTCTATCCTGAAGGCCCATCGCCTCAAAATTTGTTCTAGTGCATGTAACTTCAAATTTGCATAAAAAAGAAAACCAAATGGTTGCTCCTCTTGGGGACCCTATTGCCTTCACCTCAGGATTTAATTCTGTTAGAGAGCTATCCAAACATACATCATTAAAAATAAATGGTATATACAATGACATGGGAAATGAACTTACTTTACAGAAAGCAGTGCTTGAGGAGCCTCCCATTTACATGAGCTTGAGATACCAAACCACCCTCCATCTCCTCTAGTATGTAGGCATCCTTTCCTCTAAAAGCTGAAATCATGTAAGGTTCCTTCCACATGTGATCAAAATTTCCATGCTTCCCTTTCTCTTCATTTGGTGCATCCCATAGAAAAACTACTTTCCCCATCTAGAAATCATCAGGCTTTGTCCTCTTATCAAAGATCTCTTTCATTTTCTCCTAAAATTTTTGAGTTCTATCAAACAGCTTCTCTCTTTACTGCTACAGTTCAATCAATTGATACATTCTCCTCTGATTTGGATGGGTTTCAGTTTCTTCTTCCTACAGTAGTATCATTACTGGAAAACTCAAGAAACTAGGAAAAATTAGCTCAAATCCATAAACCAGCTAGAATGGTGAAGTGCCAATGGATTTCTTTACACTCATTCTGTCATCCCACAAAGCATGAGGCAATTTTGTGTCCCATACCTTGTTGTTGTACTAAAGCATATTTTTGATGATCTTCATCAGGATCTTATTTGAATATTATGCCAACCCATTTCCCTTTGGATTGTAGGTTCTGGAATGCCCCAGCCATATGTGATACTTGAAGAAAAATTACACCATCTTCTTTGACTTGAATGAAATAGCATTGTTAGTGATAAGCTTTCTAGGAACCCCAAAACTTGACAAAATGTGCTCTTCTAGAAACTGCATAATCACTTTCTTAGTGGAATGTCTAGTTGGGATGGCTTCAATCCATTTGGTGAAATAATCAATGGTTGTGAGGATCCACCTGCGTTGTCTTGAGGAATATGGGTTTATCTCTCCAATAAAATCCAACCCCCATTGATATAAAGGGGCCTCAACATGTATGGGTTTTAGAGGCAATGGTAGAAGCTTCCTCCTCCCTTCAAATATATTACACTTATGGTAGGTAGCAACCTATTTTTGGGTATCAGAAAAGATAGTGAGCGAATAAAAACCATCCTTCATGATCTTGTTCACAGTGGCCTTCCAATAATGATGGCCTCCACATTCTCCTGCATGGAATTCTTCAATGCGCTTCTTTGCCTCCTGCTCATTTACACAGTTAAGAAGAACCCCTCCTGGTTCTCTCCAATATAATTTTCCATTTAAGATGAAAAACCTTGATGCTTTCTCTTATCAACCAAAATGGCACTTCTCCGTCCGAGTGCTGACATCTCTTATGTCGGTACAAAAAAGGACAAATAGGATTGAAGTGGCCAAAACACTATAGGTGTGCATGACCATTGATGCATGATCTCCAGGCCAGCTTCTTATATTTTTATTTTGAGTCTAGGGTTACACACAGTACTATTTGCATTGCAATTCATGTGTCACACATGAGTATTTGCATTGCAACCCACGTATACATCGAACACGTGAGTTCCCTTTGAGAAACCCACGTTTCATACACGCCTTGTTCATATAAATACTAGCGTGTACCTTAATTCAACATTAAAAAATATAAATCATGATTAGATGAGATTATTTAGGCCTTAATCTATAACTATCCCAATTGTCTCAACCATCCTAACCTTCGAAACCACTTAATTTTCCCATGTATAAATCGAGGCCTTGGGATGGGGCTAATCAATCAATTTTTGAAGATAAAATTCATGCTGGTGGTATACCTTTAGAGTCTTGAAGCAGCAGAACTTAGTTTCCTTGGTTGCAAAGGAGTCCTTGTGTCAGAAGCTGGGTTGTATTCTCACCTATTCACTAGTTATTAATAAAGAGATTTATTTTTCCAATCGTTGTATTGTTCTTTCTCATATATATTGGTTTATGAATTATTTCAGTTATGTTATTATGAATATGCATTTCACTAACCACTGATATATATATATATANATCAACCATCATAAACCGGGTAAGCCAAACTCTCTTCCTATTCTTATTTCATTCTCTATAAAAGATGATTGTATGCAAGTATACTAGTAAGTTGATAACCCTAGACCCTAGGTTACAAGGGTGTAGTTTCCTAAACAATAGAACTAATTACTCCACTGGGGAGTCCAGCCTGTTGTGGGTCCATCCTGTAGGTCCCCCTTACCAATATTTGCTATGATTTTGATTCTGACTGTGATTGTCTTTATCTTACTTTTGATTGACAGTTTAGTATGTCCATAAGTCTTTGCTAATATTTTTTCTTTTGAAAAAAAATTAGTGGTACACGCTTGTTTCTTTGTGCATAGTCTTATGTGTAACCTTGTACATGCGGGTTGTTTCCTAGACAATCATCTGTCATACACGGGTTGTCAGTATACACAGTTGCGTGTTTCTTGTAGTGGTATATGAGTTGGATAGGGTTTGCTTGTCCTTGTCTCTTTGGCTCATTGATTGTTTGGAAGTATTATGTTTATGGCATGACTCTGTGAGTCTTGAGTTTGTGTGTCACATCGTTTGCTTGTTTATCAAGATTTTGAGCTTTTTGTTCGAATTTCTTTCATTTTGTGAAGTGTAGGTGGTCCTCATGCTTGGTCTGTAGGTTTGAATGCTAGTGTCTGGGTTAGTGATTAGGGATTTGGATGCTTTATACTCCATACTGTGTCTCATGGAGTCAGTTTGTCACTCTTCTTTTGTGGATCTAGTGGACTTTTTTGGTTCAATAGTTTCTCCAAGTCAGGGTTTGTTCCAAGTCTTCTTCCTCTTGGTTGAAGTAGGTCACTTTGGGTCCTTTATGCCTCATTTCACGTTCTATATGCTTTGATTATTTGAACTTGCTCAAATTTTGCATTTAGTTGCATTATAGTTTTTTGAATTTTTTGAAAAGAGAAGAAAAAATATTTTGTACCTTTGCATTTAGTTGTTTTCTTTTCACTATTTTTCAAATAAAAATTCAAAAATTATAAAAAGAAGTCTTATTTTTCTCGCACTTAGTTATAATTCATTAGCTTCTATTTTCAAAAAGAAAAGAAATTTGGCTTTAAGTAATTATAATTTACTTTGAAATTTACTTTATGCATCATTTTTCTTTTTCTTATCGAGTCCATAACACCATACAAGTTTCATGCCATTACCTTCTGACTAAAAAGAGCCTATAAAAATAATGATATAATTAAAAATTATTAGTAATTTTTCTCTTTCTAGGTTCATTCACCAACTAGCTTAGGCTAGACTTGTGGAATAGGAAGTTTAAACTATCTGCAAGTATTTTAACTCAGACGTAGTGGGCCAATCACTAGGTAAATCCTCCTCTATATTAAGTGTTTCTAGGAATCTCCTCTCACATGGGAGTTAAGCACTAGGCCACATGGAGACTTGGATGGAGGAGATAACCCTCTGATTCCTTGTCAAAGCGTAAATCAGGATCTTTAGACATTTGGGGACTTCTATTAATACCACCTCTTGGGCCTCATGTGGTGCCGGTGTTGACGGGGTTTCGGGCTTTGATACCCTTCCCATGCGTACAGATTCCTCTTGCCACTATCCCCCCAAACTCTTGGTATAGTTGTGGTAGCATTTAGTCTACTTGACATTTAGGGTTCATCCACAGGTACACCGGAAGGATATTTCTGGTTGACCTTGGACGATCTTGGAAGTTAACCCCGATAGAAGGTGTGGGAGGGCAGTTGAGTGATTCCTCCGCTTGTGCCTAAGAACATCTACAGGGACACCAAGTAACTATCTCTCAGCTTTCTTTTCGGAAGCATATCTTATACCCTGTGTGTTTGTTTTGGCTTTAGGAAATTTATAGTGAGTTTTGTGTGGTTTGCTTTTGCTTAGTCGGGCTTTAGGTGTGTAAAGTGTCAATTTGTAGTTGTGGAGGACCAAACTCTCAAAAGGTCTAGAAGGTTGCAAAACCTTCCTCAAACTATCATAGTGGAGCCTCCACGGCCCCCTCAAAGGTGTAGATTAAGTGTTGACAGTTCGTTTGAGCTGGTAGGAATCAGCGAAGGTCCAGGTGAACTGAAACTTAGGAAAAATCAGGTTGATTGAATCGTAGTAGATATAGAAGACTTGCAGGCTGAGGAGTTTGCAAGAAAATTTAATCCCCCTCTTACTGACTTAAAAGATTATGTGATTGTCCAAGTTATACCTTTTGTTTCACCTACTATTGGTGTTCCCATGAGTAGATTTATGTCTAACTCTAGAAAGTGTCCTTCTACCCCCATTTCAGTCGTTTTGGCTAAAGGAGTGCCACCTCCCTCGGTTAGTATTCCGAGAAAAAATGCACCTACTACAACTTTATCACTGAATAGTCAGGTGGTTCAACCATTGCATGCTGCCAATGTGGCAGGTATTTCTAGTGGGGTGGTCACTGGGATTCCCAGTGCACCTTTTACTTCACCCTCTTTTATGAATACTGTTTAGAGTGGTCCTACTGGATCCTCCTCATTTGTACAGGGATTCCCATGGCATTGGGGACACATTCCCCCATATACTCCTTATGTAGGTCCTAAACCTGCATATGTGAAGATGCAGTTTGGAAATACAAACTCTTACGGTCAAGGTTTCCAAACACTGGTTTCAGCCCCATTTACGAGCTCTCCCTTTTCACTCTTTAGCGGAGGGATACATGCTCCTGTTTTCCAAACTCTGGTTTCAACTAGAGTGGCTCAAACCTCTTACATTGCATCACACATGAATAATCCACAGGCGTATGGGTGGAATCCTTTTCAAAGTAGTCTAACTACTTCACAACTGGTGGCTGGGGGAAACCCCACCTTTACTTTCGGGAACCAGGGGGAAAGTCCTTCTACTTCCCGGGAACCAGTTTTTCAAGCTCCGATTAGGCCCAAAATTTTGTTCCTGGAAACGTTAAACTTGCCATATTTTTCTAAGCTAATGAATGACCTGGTGAAACACAATGCCACTTGGCCACCTGTCCTTTCCAAACTACCCTCAGACATTCCAAAGTCTAAAGGCAAATTTGGTGAGGACCTAGGTGCTCATATCACCACATTTCATTTGTGGTGCTCTTTCAACTCGTTGAATGATGACATCATTCAGTTGATATTGTTCCAAAGAAATTTTTGACTAGTATATTGAATTGCCCTCTGCTTTGTTTGATATTTTTTGGGACTTAGCCAATGTGTTCCTTAACCACTTCCACTTCCTGTCCGGTATGATGTCGGTACAGATTTATTGTCCACCTTTCGGAAGGACAAAGCCACCCACATTTCAAATCATATCCAGGAGTGGCGAAGGAAAATGAGGCTCCTAAACGCCATAATTCCCCTCAGTTTTTGTTAGAGTGGTTCCTTAATTCCTTATTGTCATATATATCTAAGGATGTGTCCACCTCGGTGGTGACTAATGAAGAAGAGGTCATCCTCAGGGCCCAGCAGTTAGATTTTGCATACTCTTAGTCTGGGATACTATATGAAGTCATACCTGAGGCGCCACGGTCGACAAATAGTGTCGAGTAACCTAAGCATGGACCCCATGTCGATGGTGTGGTTGGTTTAGTGAAATCTCTCACTGTAGAATCACTAGCCAAGAAAATCCATGAGTTTTCATTAAAGCGGTCTACAGTGGCGGCAGCAAAGGTTGCCCACTCACCCCAAAATGTGATTTTTTTTCTCAATCCTCCCAAAAGGGAAATCAGCAGCCTTGTGGGAAAAAGAGAAAGGGGAAGAAAGGTAAGGGAAACAAAAACAAGCCTAATCCCACCAATAATGCCGATGGGGGGGGAAAGGAGAAGAGGAAGGTGAAATTTCCCTTTAAGTTGTGCCAGGAAGATCACCTAACCCATAAATGTCCCCTAATTGATCAAGCTCAGAAGTTGTTAAAGAATCAACAACCAGTTGTCCTAAAGGATCCATTTCCCCAAGGGCAGAATGCAGCTTCAGTTTCTAATGTAGCTTGGGGCACTTCTAGCGCCCCTGACCAAAACTATATCAACATGGTGCGATCGGACACCTTTCTCCAGACTAGGAATAAGAACTATCAGACGATGGCTCCTGAGAAGGGTAAGTCAATAGGTGAAACTTCTAACCCTCTCACAATTGAGAAGCCTGCTGATCCAATGCCGAAGATACTAAAAGGTGTATTTAAGAAAACATTTCACAATCCTAATGCTAGGGATGCATCCAATTACTCTGTAGTCAAATATTTCTCCTAGACTCTACGTGCAATTTCAGCATTGGAAGTGCTACAAAGTTTTCTCGCCCAGCGAGATGCACTCTTAGCAGCTTTAGGCGGTATGGATTCATCGAGCTTAATGGCGAAATTTAATTTGTATGATGTTAAGATTCATCTGCCGTATCATGTATATTTGTCAGTAGACGTCATCCATGGTGGTAATACCATTGGACAGATAGTTGTTGATGAAGGTCCTTCCACATGTGTCATGTCTTTATCTTGTTGGAAGACTCTAGGATCTCCAGAGCTAGTTCCATCGAACGCCTTGCTTACTTCTTTCGATGAAAGGTCATTTCGTCCACATGGTATCCTACAATATTTTAAAATTAAGTTGGTTCTAAGAAAGCAGTTTCTATTGAAGTGGAGGTGATTAATGCTCCATTAGACTATTGGACTTATGCTATGTGTGCAATTGCCTCAGTTGTTCTTCGAGTGGTGATATTTCCACAGGAAGGGAAGTTGGTTACTATTGACTAACTCAGTTTCACTCAGAAGGGCCATGTGGAAACTAATGAGTCCACCGTACCATTATTTGATCAAGTCAAACCATCTAATGAGAGCTTGGGGGTTGGTATGTATGCATCATTAATGGGCACTTTTGATATCCCAACCCCGATAAATTATTTAGGTTCTACTAGTGTAGGGAATTCTATCTCTACGGTTGTCGATAGAATGGATCCTTGGGTCCTTCCTTCCCATTATGAACCTAAGGTGCCCTAATTGGTAGTAGAAGTGGCTTACCAAGCTATCATTAACACCACTGTTGATCCTGTTCCGACTCCTTCTACAATCTTAGAAGAGCCGGAAGAATCCTATCTTCCTGCTTGGGCGGGGAACTCTTTATATTCTGGGGACTGCATAGACATGGATTTTTCTTCAAATGAAACCATTTTGGAAGCTATGAGTGGGGAACATCAAATTTGCGAAGATCTTCACCATAGATTCTACTTTCTTCCAGAGCTGAGTAGAATCGAAAACCAAGAGTTCCATGTGAGACTAGAAGAGGATGTTGATGTACCAATCAATCCCTTGCCAAGGGAGAGAATCTTTTCCAAGGGGAACATGGAAAACATTTATGCTACTATCCCTATCAACATGTCTTTGAACCCCAACGTGGTCGAAAATGTATATATTGGTGCAAACTACTCTCCGGAGGAGATTTCTATCTATACAACCTTATTTAAAGAGTTTCACGATGTGTTTTCCTGGTCATATGAGGAGATGCCAGGAATTGATCCATCGATATTCAAACATGAAATCTGAACCTATCCTAATTCCAAACCAATTCGAAAAAAACTTAGACCTGTCAATCCACATAAAGCGGCAACTATTAAGGTTGAAGTGGAAAACTACTTAAATTTGGTTTCATTTATCCGATTGATTTGATAGAATGGGTATCTAATCTTGTTCCCATTGATAAAAAGAAAGGAACCATACTACCCCACACCATTCATAGATAAAATCATTGATGCTTGTGCGGGGAGTGAAGTTTTCTCATTTGTGGATGGTTTCTCTGGGTACAATCAGATTCAAATCAAGCCAGAAGACCAACATAAAACGGATTTTATTTGTCCATGGGGTACATTTGCATATGCAAAAATTCCCTTTGGATTGAAAAATGCAGGGGCTACCTTTCAGCGGGCAATGAATTTTTCCTTCCATGATATAAAAACTATTGTCGAGTCGTACCTTGATGATCTGCCTGTTCATTCTCATAAGAGGATTGATCATCCATATCACTTGTGCTTAATTTTTGAATGATGCAGGAATTACATAATATGCTTGAATCCTCACAAGTGTGTTTTCTGTGTCGATTCAAGACGACTACTCAGGTTCATAGTTTCTAACAAAGGTATTCAGGTGGATCCTTTAAACGTTAAGGCCATTGTAAATCTTCCTCCTCCTCATTCTATCAGGAAACTTCAGAGCCTCCAAGTAAATTCTAACTTCCTTTGACGATTTATAGTTAATTATGCTAATATCACCAAAGTTTTCATGCGCCTATTGAAGCAAGACACCCCATTTGTATGGGATGAAACCGCACAACTTGCGTTCACGAAATTAAAGAAATCTTTGTTGTCGGCTCCTTTGTTACATCCACTGGAATACTCTCGTGATTTTACATTGTATCTGACCACATCTGAGTCGACCATTGGGGTAGTACTGCTCTAGGAGAATGACAAGCTCCAAGAGCATGTCATCTATTACCTTAGTCGTGGTTTAGCTAGCCTTGAATTTCGGTATTCCCATGTCGAGAAGTTGGCTTTGGAATTTGTTTATGGTTTCCAGAGGTTACGTCATTACATCCTATTGAGGACCACTACAGTAGTGCCAGATGTTAATCCCTTTCAGTATGTTTTGTCCCGATGCATAGTCGGGGCAAAATTCAATAAATGGATAGTCATTCTTTAGGAGTATGACTTGGATTTTTAGTCTGCTAAAACAAAAAAGTCCTTAGTTTTTCCAGATCTTATTGCGGCATTTCCAGTGGAAAAGGATGTAGTTGTTAAAGAAGACTCATTCCCAGATGAGCATATCTTTTTTATTTCCAGCTCTGATCTTTGGTACAGAGATATACTTATCTATCTCCAAACTCTGAAGCGTCATGCATCCTTCTCGCAGGAAGAGTGACGTAAACTATGTGTACATGCAAAAAAATACCTCATTATTAGGGATACTTTATACCATAGAGGGGTAGACTCTATTTTGCATTGGTGCCTCACCCACGAGGAGTCCGAGCATGTCCTAAATGATTCCCATAGTGGAGCATGTGGGGGTCATTAATCTGTGTTAGCAATGGCCTAGAATACATTACATGTCGATTATTTCTATCCCGCAATCTTTAAATATTGTGTGGAAGCAGTGAAGTGATGTCATCCTTGTCAGATTTACACCAGAAAGATGCAGTCACATCCTGCTCCACTGTTTCCCATCATTGAAACGGGCCCCTTTACTAAGTGGGGGATAGAATATGTGTCGTGCAATCCATTCTTTGCTAGGGAGCACAAATATATCATTGTCGTTGTTTATTACTTTACAAAGTGGGCAGAGGCAATGCCCACCTTCAAGGCTGATAGGGAAACTGCATCTTTTTTTGTTTTCAACCATATCATTGCATGTTTTGGTATTCTGAAAGAGATTGTCACTGACCATGGAAATCACTTCCATAATAGCATGATGACTGAATTGACTACTATGCTAGGGTTTAAGTAGGATCACTCATCTTCCTTTTACCCTCAAGCCAATGGTTAGGTAGAGGTAGTCAATAAGACCTTGAAGACCATCCTTAAGCGTACTATCAATGCAACACGGTAAAATTGGCACATTATGCTATACCCTTCACTTTGGGCATACTAGACCAATGTTAAGACTACCACTGGGTTCTCACCTTTCCAACTTGTTCACGGGGTGGAATCAGTCACTTCAGTTGAATGCAAAATCCCATCATTTAAAATTGCCATTCATGTGTTACCTGACACAACTAAACTAGAAGAACATTTGCTACATTTGGAATCTAGATGAACGACACAGAGATATGTTAATGAAAAATGAGGCTCATAAAAATAGGGTTAAGAACCAATATCATAAATTGGTCAAACCTAGAATTTTCTTTGAAGAGGATCTTGTCTTGCTATGGGATCAAGACAAAGAACCCCTGGGGGAAGGGAAATTTAAGTCCATGTGTTTAGGACCCTACATCGTGTCGAAAGTATTGAAAAAAGGAGCATATGAACTAACTGATTTTAAAGGGAATAAGCTTCCTAAGCCTAAAAATGGGCTCTACCTGAAGAAGTACTATGCTTAGGCTTAGCACTTTTCTTGTATTTTATTGTATGTATTCTATGTATAATAGTTAGCCATTTTGTGTTCTTATATCATCTGTTGGTTTTTACAAATGTCAACCGAGTGGTTCATAGGTTTTGCGGATGGCGCTAGTCGTCATACTTGTAACCTAGCTTTAGCCATATGGGTCATTTACTCACCCTCGGGATAGCTAGTTTCCTCTGGAGGAACTTTCCTAGGTCCTACTACTAATAATGTGGCTGAATAAAGGGCTTTCATTGAGTTACTACGGGATTCCTTGTCACGTGGCATCACTCAGTTGGAAGTTAGGCTTGACTCTCAATTGGTGGTTTCCCAGCTCAATAGAGCTTATCAGGTGCGAAACCCTATCTTGTTACGTCAATTTTTGTAGGTTAGATTACTTGCAATAAATCTCGATTTTATTTCATTTAATCATATTCCATGAAATCAAAATTCATTAACTGATGCATATGGAAAATATATCTTAGATTGGAATTTAACACACCTTTTGTAAAAAATATATAACTGATACATTTGGAACACAAATAAAGAATTGACAATATATGTGTGTGTGTGTGTGTGTGTGTAAAAATCTGTCCATAAGATCGGTCGAGAGTTTTATCCTCAGATCCAGTTACAACTGTGTAAATATAAAAAATATAAAATATTTGGATCATAGTCCAATAAAATTCCTATGTATCTAGGCCTCATCACCAGCATCATCATCATCACCAACCTCTTCAACCTCTTCAACTACAGCAGCCTTTGTGGCTTCTATGTAAACCAAGATAGCTCTGGCTACCCTCCTCATGAGGTGTATCCAGATAGGTGGAATCCCTACCACAAACTCCTTCATAATAGTAGGAATTTGCATCACTCTTTGGGTCATCCTGGCCAGCTTCCCCTCAAGTACCCTCATCAGACCCTGGTCTCCACCTGGGACGAGTCGCACGTACATCCTGGGATACCCATTGGGGCGGGTAGGTCCAACATCTACATTTTGACAACATTAAAAGGATTAAAAAACTCATATACATTTGTATATATATTTATGATAAAAATTAATAAAAATTTAAAAACATAAAAAACAAAATACCTAGCTCTCCCCACATAGCCCTATGAGGGAGGACGAGGTCATTGTCTCCTCGAAAACATAGACCTGAGTAGGGAAACTACTCAAGAGTTGGTAGCTGTCGTACCATATGTAGAAATCATCATCGTATAGTACCTGAACTTATAATCCACCTCCTTGGCGAAGAAATACTTCTCCCCACCTAATCAGTCTAGGTTGACGAGGAGAGAAATCTAGAAGTGGCACCATGGGGCTAATAGCGAGCACTCTTGAAGAAGAAGAATGCCACCAAAATACTAGAATAACCAAAGTTCTTACAGCAGCCTCTCTTGCAGCCAGAGATTTGTTTTCTCATAATTGGGATTATACCTGAGCACCAATCAAACACAGCTCCCTGTATGCACTCTATAGAAATCCTCATTTGGTTTCGAGTAGCGAGATGAAGAGAAGAAGATCCTGCAACATGTACTACTGTGCTCACCATCACCTATAATGGGAAGTTAGCAATATTGACAATCGGGATGCATGACCCCTTTTTCTAACTACCAGGCATGTTGTAAGTGTCCACATAGTCCTAGACACTTAAGGGGTCACCTCCCCTGCCAGTACCCTCGAGATTCATAGGCATGCCCCTACAAGACAATCCTGTGATTAAATACATGTCTTCCACTGCTATCTCCAATATCTCACCTTGAATATCAAATGCACCAAGGTCATGATCCCAGTAGCTAATTAAATTTTCTATCAAGCGAACATTAGCCCACATTGGATACATGCAAAAGAACTTTAACAACCCACTTTGTCGTAAAGCTTGCATAGTGGGGGAATCATGGAGAGAATCTCGGTCCATATACTCATGTTCCTGCTCCCTACATTCCAAAACCATGGTTGAACCTGTCCATTTGACCATTATCAAGCATTAGAATCAATCAATTTTTTTTTATTTTGGCCATAGTTTCATTTTCCCTATGTCGCGCAGTACACGCAACTGTCTTTTAGTCAGGTCACATGTGACACGCGGGTTTCCTTCAGGAAGGTCACATGTAAAATGCGTGTACGCGACTGTGTAAGTCGCCTACACACGTGTATTGTGTGGCCTCCCTAAGACGGGATCAAACATCAAAAATTGACATAAAAATTAATTTTAAAATGGTTAAAATGGAAGAGACATCAGAGCTAGCTTACCTAGCACTTGCATAATCTAAAACCGTCCACTGGTTTGTCCACGCCGAGCGATTTAAGTCAAAGGTAAAAATTTCCTAATTTGGTAAAAACATGAAATGGTATGTTTGATTTCTATTTTTGGACTATATATAGAAAAAAATTTAATTTATGGGTTTCTATCCTATAGTTTGAAAATTATTTGTTTAATTGAACTTATACCATGGCATTTTTTCTAATGCAACAAGTTCAAGGTCATTTAAAGATGTTGTTCACTCATATAGGGTAGGATCTTGGTTGTTCATATGCATTTTTGCATCTATACCTAATCTTCTTTTAACCCTAGGATCACTTCTTTGACCACGAACTATGGTTTTCAACCATTTTTCATTTCGTCTATACCATTGTTCTTCTGTGGATAGGGCCTTCCCTCCATGAGTACCCTAGTTTAGAACACCTTGTTGTCTTTTGGTACACATGTCGCATCTATCATAGGTTTAGGGGAGCCTTCTTAGCTATTTTTCACTACAAATTGAGCCTCATTATAGGTCTCTTTTTACAAGCTACCCCTTTTATAGGGCTCCCCTCCCTTATGGAGTTTCTTTAGGCCCGGGTCTGACTCCTCAAAATAGACTTGACTATCGAGTAAACTTGTCCGTTCATGCTCGTTAAGAATATGTTAATGGGCATCCACATTGGTGGTAGGTTATCAATTTCTTGGACCATGTGGAATAATACGGGAAAGGAACACTCTCTTTTCTTCGAAATTGAGAAGAGTATTCTCAAGCATAGGTTTATCACTTTTCCGGACCTGAGGGACTAAACTTACAGAAAAGGAACACTCGGTATGAGCTTAGTTTTTTCTTTTTCATGCTCTGGACCTAAACATGAAAAGGATTCCAAGCGTACTTTATGTATTTGTCATGCTCATTAAACCCTAAAGAACAAAGCATCGATTTTATTGTTGTAAGCCCCATTTCTCGTAATCAAATGGATCTTTTCGAGTGATATTTCCTTCCTTCACACTCGTAAAACTCAGGCTATATGCTACTTTTGAAGGAGCGTTGGGTAGGTGGTAATTTAACCTTTTTTCGGACCTTCCAGACTAAGTACAAAAAAGGTGCACCTTACTTCTTCGGAATCTAAGAGAGTTATTTTGTGGATTGTTTTATACTTTTCCGGCCTTAGGAGACTAAATTGTATGAAAAAGGACCCCCATGGAGTCTTCTTAGGAGTTTTCAGACTCTCAAAATATGAAAACACCAATGACATGTACTAGCTCAAGCTTGTAAAATCCATGAATAAGTGACCTTGTCAAGCATTATTCACTCCTCTCTTCAATCTTGTCAAAAATGAAGAGTGACCTGAGTTCACTTTCCTGTACTCGTTAAAATTTAACAGGAAATATCAGGAAGAAGTACTCTCTTTGGGTTATAAACAATGGCAGTATGTTGTCCTTAAACATAGCACTTTCTGAACTTTTCGATACTCATGTTTCAGTGTACAATTTCATCTCGGCTATTACTTCAAGTTTCTTACTCATCCACTTGTCCTTTATACATTGGGAATTTGATCATGTCTCCTACATGACAGATAATTCTAGTTGTCCTATCCGCAAGTTAAAATCTTCCTTGGGTCATCTCTATTTCGTGCTCATTGTTTAAGGATTTATCCCTTCATATGATTTTTATCATGATTTCATCAGTATCCTATCTGATATCACTTGTGTATACATTCCCCTATCTATTTCCGAGTCACTCTTGTGATCTGTTGGAGGATCTATTCCCTTCCTCATCCCATTACGGTTTCTCATCAACAATTCTTGAAGATGAAGACCTAGGGTTTTGACAAACATACCTTAGGATTCATTACCATTATTGATGAATTCATTTGCTTCATATGTCAGTTTCACTCATTGTTTGACATTCTGTTGAGTTTATTCCATGTTCGACTTCAACACAATATTCACATGGTAGAAATTGTACTCGATATTTTGAATTTTGATGAAGACATTAGGTTCACATTTATAACCAAATTTGTGCAACATATTGTTATGTTCAGCTACACAATTTCCAAATTTTGAACACTCGTGATTGTATATTGTGGCTTCAATCCACTTTTGTAATACACATGATCTTCTACCCATATTATATGATGTACTCAAATATTCTAAAGGAGCTAGTGTTCCAGTAAATCGAACATGGCATCCTCAGATATGATTTTGTATATGAAATTGATATGTATTTGTTTCAGGTACTTCTTCTGCTACCTTGGACACTTGATTTCTCCAAGATAAAATATTGTAATGTATTTTGGCCATGACTTCCCTCTAACCTGATACATTAGGGGGCATCTATTATCAACCAAAATGGCACTTCTCCGTCTGAATTTTGACATCTCTTATGTCAATACACAAAAGGACAAATAGTACTGAAGTGTCAAAAACACTATAGATGTGCATGATCTCTAGACTAGCTTCTTATATTTTTATTCTGAGTCTAGGGTTGCACACGCTACTATTTGCATTGAAACTCACGTGTCACATGCGAGTATTTGCATTGCAACCTGCATGTACATTGAACACGCGAGATCCCTTTGAGCAACCCACGTGTCATACGTGCCTTGCTTATATAAATACTCGTGTGTACCTTAATTCAACATTAAAAAATATAAATCATGATTAGATGAGATTATTTGGTCCTTAATCCATAACTATCCCAACTGTCTCAACCATTCTAACCTTCGAAACCACTCTATTTTCCCATGTATAAATAGAGGCCTTGGGATTGGGCTAATCAATCAATTTTTGAAGAGAAAATTCATGTTGATGGTATACCTTCAAAGCCTTGGAGCAGTAGAACTTAGCGTCCTCGGTTGTAGAGGAGTCCTTGTGCCAGATGATGGGTTGCATTCTCACCTACTCACTGGTTATTAATAAAGAGATTTCTTCTTCCAATCTTTGTATTGTGCTTTCTCATATATATTGGTTTATGAATGATTTCAGTTATGTTATTATGAATATGCATTTCACTAACCACTAATATATATATATATATATATATATGATATTGCTTGAAGAATTCTCTCTTTGCAGGTGAAGTGGAGCAGCCCTAGAAGCTTTGGAGGAGATTGAAGTACGAGAAGAAAAATATTGGATCAACCATCATAAATCGGGTAAGCCAAACTCTCTTCCTATTCTTATTTCCTTCTCTGCAAAAGCTGATAGTCTGCAAGTCTTCTAGTAAGTTGGTAACCCCAGACCCTAGGTTACAAGGGTGTATTGTCCTTAACAACACTTTTTGCTTGATAAATATGTCCCTTATTATGTCCACACCCTGTGGGGATTGCAGATGTTGTAACACAAAGATGATGTTGGTGTACCATGGAGATGAAAGGAAACCCTCAGCTACTCGTCGGTCTAGTTGTTCATTAGGATTTTTCTCCTTTGCTGACAATTCAGCAATCATGTGTAGGCTAAGAGTGTCACAGTTAGATTGTTCCATGATTTTGGCCAGTCCCTAGCCTTTAATCATCTTTGTGGGATTGATCTCTAATTCATATTCAAGCAGGATTGCTATCCATTTTCCTCTCCATCCCTTAGGGTATGGTCGGTTCAAAGTATATTTTACCGCGTTGGTGGGGACATAAGCAATAGTATGATAGTGCAGGATGTAGAATTTGAATTCTTTCAAAACCTACACCAGAGCATAAGCCTTCTTAGCTATGATGTTGTGTTTCAGAGGAGCATCTCTCAGGGATTTGTTGTAAAAAGAAATGGGTTGCTCATGTCCCTCATGATTCTTCTGTAGTGTTATTTTTTCAACATTAAGCTAGCATTATGTTAGGATCTTTACTGAGAGAATAACAAGTACAGCAACCAAACTCAAGAGACAATGAACACAGTGTTTTTGATTGGGGAAACCATAAATGGATAAAACCCCGCAACTTCCTCAAAGATAGAATTAGCACAAGATGTAAAAACCCAAAACAGTAAGGTGCACTCCCGACAGCAGTATTCTTCTTCTTGTCTAGCCCCAGTGTCTTCTCCTTCCTCAACTATGTGCTACACTTGAGTGTGTGAGTGATGTGTACTAAATAGAGATCCCAGCTCTCTATTTATACTAATCCTGACATGACTAAAACCCTACTAGGGCTGACCTCTACTAGGAGAATCTAATAACCCTAGTACCTCGGAACTACGGGAACTTTAACCCTTACACAATCAGAGGGTTACCCACTATGACTTGACATGACTTGTTTACATTATTGATACTCTCGATCGGAACATCGAGGCATGACAACATGACTCAAATACATAATAGATACATCCTGAAATAAACATCGGGTTACAATACATAAAATGCATAGATGAATACATTCCAAAGTTACAAATACATCAACACTCCCTCTTAAATAGGAAGGTATTCTTTCGACACAATTTTCAGCACTTGTCTTCTTCTCTGTATCAACTGGATCATCCGGTCATCTGCATCTTGAGTCTTCTGAGTCTTCATTCCATCTTTGTCTTCGATTCATCTTCATGCTTCGAATCTGGATCATCTCTTGATCTAGATCATCATGGGACATCATCACTGGATCTAGATCATCTCTCAATCTAGATCAACATCACTAGATCTGGATCATCACTCAATCTGGATCATCATCACTGGATTTGGATCATCACTCGATCTAGATCATCATCACTAGACTGATCTGGATCATCACTCGATCTGGATCTAGATCTAAATCATCTCTCGATCTGGATCATCACTACTGGATCTGGATCATCACTCAATCTGGATCTCTCGGAGTCATCATAACTGGATCTAGATCATAGCTCAATTTGGATATAACCTGGTCATCATCATGTGTGTGAGCTATCTCGTCATAGGAAGTTCTAGAGAGCCAGCCTTCTTTCATGCTGGGTGTATGCATACCTCCTTGTAGGTCTTTGGTAGCCCTTACATCTGACCTACTCATCAGAATTGCCAGCACTCACATCTAACCTACTCGTCAGAAAGGCGGTATTACATCTGACCTACTCATCAGAATGGCACATATGACCTACTCATCAGAAAGGCGGTAGCCCTTATATCTGATCATATAGGACCTAATCCTACAGCCACATCAGAATGGCCAACACTTACATCTGACCTACTCATCAGAAAGGAGGTAGCCCTTATATCTATGTAGGAGCTCATCCCACATCAGAATGGCCAGCACTCACATCCGACCTACTCGTTAGAATGGCGATAGCCCTTACATCTGTCCTACTCAACAGAATGGCCAACACTCACATCTGACATGGGAGGAACCAAATCCTTTAGCCATGAACAGAATGGCTCTACCCTTACATCTGACCTACTCGTCAGAATGGTGGTAGCCCTTACATCTGTCCTACTCAACGGAATGGCCAGCACTCACATCTAACATGGGAGGAACCAAATCCTTTAGCCATGAACAGAATGGCTATGCCCTTACATCTAAGCTGCTCCTCAGAATGGCAGTAGCCCTTACATCTGTCCTACTCGATAGAATGGCCATCATTCACATCTGACATGGAAGGGACCAAATCCTCTCACCATGACAGAATGGCTCAGCCCTTACATCTGACCTTCTCATCAGAATGGCTTTGGGACTCATCACTTTCCCTTAGAGGAAACCTTGATCTGGAGAACACCAAGCTTCTCCCTGAAGTACTCAAACTTCACTCTGGCTAATGGCTTCGTCAACACATCAGCTATTTGTTCCTCCGTCTCAACATATTGGAGCTTCATGGCTCCCCTTTGCACCATATCCCTGATATAGTGATACTTGATCTTGATATGCTTCGACTTGTCATGGAACACTGGATTCTCTGACAACTTCACAAAACTCTGGTTGTCACAATGTATACAAGTAGCATCCATCTGGAGATCAAATAAATTAGACAGTAGCTTCTGCAGCCATACTACCTCACAACTAGTTGAACAAGCTGTGACATACTCTACTTCAGCTATACTCAGTGCCACACAGGATTGCTTCCTGTTAAACCAAGAGATCACACATGATCCCATACTGAAGCAACACCCTAAAGTTCACTTTCTATCGATGGCATTGCCTGCCCAATCTGAATCAACATAACCCTCCAGGTTAATCTTTTGATTTGCATCATACTTGAGCCCATAATCAATTTTACCCCTCAAGTACCTCAAAATATTCTTTGCAGCAATCAAGTGAACATTTCTCGGATCTGTCAAGAACTGGCTCAAGGTGTTCATAGCAAATCAAATGTTTGGTCTCGTGTTCATCAGGTACATCAATGACCCAATCATCTGACAATACATCATAGCATCAACTGACTCTGAAGAAGCATCATTCAATAGCTTCAGGTTCGATGCCATAGGTGTGGCCATAGTCTTGCAGTCCATCATCCCAAACCTCTTCAGGATCTCTACTACATACTTCCCTTGTCCAAGGAAGATTCCATCCGCACTCTGCCATACCTCCATACCTAGAAATTAATGCATCATACCCAAGTCCTTCATCTCGAACTCAGTAGCAAGCTTTCTCTTTGTATCAATAATCAACCCATCCATACCTGTCACAAACAGATCATCTACATATAGTAGAAGCATCACTGGGTTGCCATCTTCAACCTTGTAGTAAAGGTTGGAATCTACTTTACTCTTGGTAAAGTCCAAACTAGATAGAAAGCTATCAATTCTACCATACCATGTCCTAGGTGCCTGTTTCAAACCGTATAGGGCTTTCTTCAATCTGCATACATGAGACTCCCTGTCATGTGTCTCAAAACCGAGTGGTTGTTCTACATACACTTCCTCTTCCACTACACCATTCAAGAAAGCAGTCTTGACATCCATTTGGTGTATCTTCCATTTCATCACTACAGCCAGAGCAAGTACTGATATGATGGAAGTGTATCTAGCTACAGGTGCAAAGGTCTCTTCATAGTATATTCCCTCTTTCTGAGAGAAACCTCGAGCTACAAATCTTGCCTTATACTTTTCAATGCTACCATCTGCAGCATGTTTGATCTTGTAGATCCATTTGGAAGTTACAACTGACTTCCTGTCTGGTCTTGAGACAACATCCCAAACATCATTCTTCATGATCGATTGGTACTCTTCGATCATAGAATCCTTCCATTCTTTTCGTTCTACCGCTTCTTCATAACTAGAAGGTTCTTTATCAATGAAATCAGATAGTAAAGCTACATACCCAGAATAGGATCTGGTCCTCTTTCTTTCTCTGTGATTCTCTTCTGGAGCCCCATATCTTTTTTCCCCTTGGATAACTTCTCATACCCAAGCAGGTTTCCTCTTATGAGTATTCTTCTCCAGAGGTGGATCTACAGGTCTTTGTGGTTCTTCAAATTCTCTATCTTCTTCTCTAGTTTCTTCATTCCTGGTTGTATCATGAAATCTGGGTGCTTCTGCTTCTTTAGGTTATTCAGTAGGTCTTTTTCTGGATTTGTTGTAAGCTGTGTCTTCATCAAATGTCACATCTCTATTGATGTCAATCTTATTATATCCTGGGAAATATATTCTGTAAGCCTTTGAGCTTTCAGAGTATCCCACAAATATACCCTTCTTTCCTGAAGGATCTAATTTAGTCCTCTTCTCTTTTTGAATGTGGATGTACACATGACAACCGAATATTCTGAGATGGCTGAATTTTGGTTTCTTTCCAAAGAATACTTCTTCAGGAGTCTTCTTCTCGAGTACTCTATGTGGAGTACGGTTCTGTACATACACCATTGTTCTGGCAGCTTCTGCCGAAAGATGCATAGGAAGGTCTTGATCATGAAGCATTGCTTTTGCAGCTTCCATGATAGTTATGTTCTTCCATTCCACAACCCCATTCTGTTGTGGATTATAAGGAGTGGACAACTCCCTATTAATCCCTTATTCTTTGCATAGCTCTTTGAATTCATTTGAAGTGAATTCTCTGCCATTATCTGATAGAATGGTCTTGATCTTCTTTTCAGTATGGTTTTCGATCAAGGCTTTGAATTCTTTGAACTTACTGAATACTTCGTCTTTGTTCTTCATGAAGTAAACCCATGTCTTCCTAGAAAATTCATCAATAAAAGAAACATAATATGCATACCCGCTTAGAGAGTTTGATGACATAGGACCGCATACATTGGAGTGAATGATTTCCAAGATTCCTTTTGCTTTGCTTTCACTGCTTGGAAATGTCTTCTTTGTATTCTTTCCTTTAGCACATCCTTTGCAGACCCCATCATGTTTTGCTTGAATTTCTATAATACCTTCAACAGCTTTGCTTGCAATAGGTAGTTCTCTGTAATGCACATGTGAAAGCCTTCTATGCGAAAGTTCAATTGGCTCTATTGTGTCATGGACCAAGGCTTGTTCTGGATGGCCCTTCAATTTGTATAATCCTCCTTCTTGTTCTCCAATTACTACCACATCATCGATAGTATTTCCTTTTGGCCACATGATGACTTGACCATCTATGAATGCAACCCGCATTCCTTTTGCATCTAATGCTGATATGGAGAGAAGGTTCTTCTTGAGTCCTGGCACAAACAATACTTCTTTAATTGTTAGGGATTTTCCAAAGTCTAACTTATATGAATCCCCACTGTCTATAAGCCAATCATCACTACCATGAGTAATGTTACCTGTGAGAGATGATATCAGAACATATTCATCCTCACTTGAAGAATCTTCACTTTCATATCTGGATCTCTTCCTAGATGGTTCATCATCCTCTGCAGCATGAGCATGATGTCTTCTTTTGTTGCTCTTCTTTACTATCTTCTGTTTGTTAGGACAATTCCTTGCATAGTGTCCTGCTTCATCACAAGTATAGCATATGATCCTAGATACATCTCTTCTAGTATTATCTTTTTGAAAGTGCTTACCTCTGGAACCATGAGATTTTCTCTTGCTTGACTTGGAGTGAGACTTGGAGTGTACCATAAGAGCTTGGTCTTCACTTCCCATCTTCTCTTCTTGAGCTGCTATCCGAGCTTATTCTTGAGAGAACTCTTCACATAGTCTGTTGAACTTGACTAACTTCTTCCTAGCATAGATTCCTTGGGTGAAAGAATCCCATGACCTAGGAAGGCCATTCAATGTAGTCATTACAATCTCTGCATTTTCCACTTCTTCATCAACTGCTTCTAGTTTCTCTTTGATCTGAGAAACTCTTGTGAAGTAAGATTTCATTTTTTCTGCATTCTGAATCTTCACATTCTTCAGTTGGTTTCTCAAGGTCATCTTCCTATTGATGTTCTTCCCTTCAAACAATTTGGTTAGGGCATCAAACATAGCTTTAGGTGTCTTGAGAAAGGACACATGTGGGATAAGGTGATCCTTGATAGAAACAGCAATGATCCTCTTTTCCATAACCATATTCTTCTTATGTAAGGCCTTTTCCTCATCTCCCTCTAGAACTGGAACCTCCTCATGGATGTAGGAGTCTAATTCATTTTCTTCCAGGACCAAGGAGATCCTACACTTCCAGGCTCGGAAGTTATCAGCTCCCTCAATATTTTCATCAAGCTTGGTATGATGAGACATCTTAACTGAGAACCTCAAATGGAAATGCAAAATATTTTAGATCTTACTAGGTTCAATATGTCGGATCTGAAACTTGAGCTGAAATACTGCAGAGCTGGTTTAGGAGCAAATTAGGGTTTTTCTTTTCTGGAGTTCTGTCCACCCAAATGCCTTGAAATTTGTCCCTAACTTTGATTTTGGGGAGGATATCAATCCAGGCCTGGGCTCACTAAAAAATTCCTCTTCTGTGAAAATCCCTAATTTCCGACAGTAGTGATAGGTCCAAAACTAAAAAACCTTAGAATTGGATTCTGCTTCAACAGAAAGATGCACCCTAAGGAGGAGAGTTGTTCCACCTTACTTTTGCTGAAAATATGTGGAGGAAGATCCACAAACTAGGAAGCCCTATTTCCCACAGCTGCACAGTGTCTTCTTCTCAGGTTAGCTCTAATACCATGTTAGTTTTTCAACATTAAGCTAGCATTATGTTAGGATCTTTAATGAGAGAATAACAAGTACAGCAATCAAACACAAGAGACAATGAACACAATGTTTTTGATCAGGGAAACCATAAATGGAGAAAACCCTGCAACTTCCTCAGAGATAGAATCAGCACAAGATGTAAAACCCCAAAACAGTAAGATGCACTCCCGACAGCAGTAATCTTCTTCTTGTCTAGCCCCAGTGTCTTCTCCTTCCTCAACTATGCACTACACTTGAGTGTGTGAGTGATGTGTACTAAATAGAGATCCCAACTCTCTATTTATACTAATCCCGACATGACTAAAACCCTACTAGGGTCGACCTCTACTAGGAGAGACTAATAACCCTAGTGCCCCGAAACTGCGGGGACTTTAACCCTTACACAATCAGAGGGTTACCCACTATGACTTGACATGACTTGCTTAGATTATCGATCCTCCTGATCGGAACATCGGGGCATGACAGCATGACTCAAATACATAATAGATACATCTCAGAATAAACATCGAGTACAATACATAAGATACATAGATGAATACATTCTGAAGTTACAAATACATCAACATGTAGAAATACCCCTGCCACTGTGTGCTCTGAAGCAAAAGAGAATATGAGGAAATGTTTGGAGAAATTAGGGCTTTCTAGTATATAGGCCTAGGAAATAGCCTTCTTGATATCTTCAAAGGATTTTCTTCATGTGTCCACTTGATCTCTTTGTCCTTTCCCAGCATGTTAGTTATATATATTACTATTTGATCAAGGGTAGCAACGAACCTTCTCAGAAAATTTACCTTTCCCAGAAAGGATTGAACCTCAACCTTATTCTGAGGGAGCTCAATTTTTCAAATTACAACAACCCTATTTGGGTCTATTTTGATGCCTTCCTGAGAAATTATGTGCCCCAGCAGCTTCCCTTCCTTCATAGAAAAGAATGGATTTTTTGGATTCAGAGAGATGCTGAATTTTTTGCACTTTCTTAACATTCTCAGCAGGTTTGCAACGTGTTCCTCATCATACTGTGAAAAGACACTGATGTCATCCAAATAGATGACCAATATCTTGTCCTTTTTTTCAACAAAATATATGTCCATGCCTCGCTGGAAGGTTTCCCCAACATTCATGAGTCCGAATGGCATTTTTGCATACATAAAAGTGCCCCAATATATGGTGAAAGTTGCCTTTTCTTGGTCTTCTAGGTGTACCATGATCTAATTATAGCCTGAGAACCCATCCAAGGTGGAGATCCTTTGGGAACGCACTACCTTTTGCAAAATATGGTCCATTTTAGGAAGAGGGTAATGATCCTTCAAAGAAACTCTGTTCAAGTTCCTGAAGTCAATGCATATCCTTATCTCCCCATTATTCTTCCTAACCAGGACTAGGTTGGCCACCCACCTTGAGAATCTAAGGGCTACAATGATTTTGGACTCAAATAGTTTCTTGATATATTTTTCCACCAGGGGTAGCATCTTGGGGTTCATTCTTCTCATCTTTTGCTTGAAAGGAATCTCATCCTTTTTTATTGGTATAGTGTGCTGAATTATACTCGTATCATAAGCCTTAAGGTCACTATAGCTCCAAGCAAAGACATATGCGTATCCCTTCATCAATGAAATGTACTTATGTTTGGCTTCATATGAGAGGGTTCTTGATATTTTGATGACCTTTGGTTGATCTTCTATCCCAATGTTAACATATTCACAACTTGGGACCAGCTGAGCCTCCTTAGCAACATCATTTGGTTCAAAGATATTTTCTAAATGAACTAAACCTCTGGAGATAGAGTTACCTTTGAGATGGAGGATTTATTTGCCACGGATATTGTTTAGATACATTTTCATCCCTCAGCCTCCTGCAAATCTGGCCCACAAGCTTCCTCAATTTTGTCTCCATCAGCACATTCAACAGGAACAACATCCTCTTCTTGTGGCATTTCTTTGGGAGAAACAATATGGGTTGGAAAGGGTTCCTGAGTGGGAGAAGCCTCCTCTAAAATCCCATTATATTCATCAATAGTAAATCCATCAAAATCCCCAGTGAGATTAAGGAACTTTTGTATTTGTTTGTCATCTTCAAAGACCTGCCAACTTTTGACATTATCTAGGAGAGAGGGCCTGTGCCTAACTTCAATCTCATATTTTCCATTGAGATGTAATGGGGTCTTGAAAATAGCAGCAGAGGTGGCCAAAGAATCAACTGGGCAATTTTGTAATCTGGGGATCATATTAAACTTGCATTCCTCAAAACACTCAACCAGATCGTGGGAAACATTCCTGTAGCTTCTCATTCTCACGTGTCTAGCCTAATATTATCATGTCATTTTTTTAATTACCAGCTCAGAATCTCCATGTATCACTACCCTCCTAACTTGGAAGCCCTTTATGATCTGGATTGCTAACATCATAGCCTCATATTTTGCCTTATTGTTTATACAATCAAAGGTGAGCTTATAGGAATAATTGAAATATTTCCCTCCCAAGGGTTTCACCCAAATCTAACTCCTGCCCCTTCTCTACATGCTTCCCCATCAAAACTTACATTCCACACTCCCTCTAGCTCTTCTTGAGCAGGAAAAAAGGCAGTGTTCTGTGAACTGAAACTGTCTTTTCCTCCTTCTGTGAAGAAAATAGCAGATCCCATCTTAGTGTCCAGTGAATATATGGGGTGGTTATGTGGCCTCTCAGTGTTGGTCACCATGTACACAAATGTTTTCTCTAGAAAGAGCCTTCTCTGCACCCAAATACAGGTATGGTGTCATAGGACATGTCCATTTGGAGTGTGCCCTTGAGTTTGGACACCCACTACCTTGATAGAAGCATCCCAAACTTTGGTGGGATGTCGACCCCAACCACATCCATGACAAGGGTTTTGGCAGGGATATGAGCCAAAGAAATGACCAAGTCTTTGATCAATCCTAGGGACTTGACTTTACTATAATCAAAGGAGAAAAGGTCCTTGTATGTTATGGTCACCTCCAATCCTATTTTATCCATGATCATCCTGGGCATGATATTGTGTGAAGCTCTGAAATCAAGAATGGCATTGTGTAGAATGGTGTTGTGCATATTCAGACTAACATAGAAGCGAGGAACTACTTCATCGGATGGTTCATCTACATGGGAACTGAACAGGATGGTGGGACTATCATCTTGGAGGTTCATAGAATCTGACATTTCATAAACTTCTCCTGGAGGCTTCAACGCTGTGGAAATTTTTGAATGATATTCAGAATTTTTTAACAATTCAATGAAAGGGACATAGATTTTGATCTTTACAATTTCAGCCTCCATAATGAAAGAGGTATGCCCTTGATATGATCCCCTTTGATTATCCTCCTTCCTTTCTTTCCCTTTGGGCTATGTTACATTATTGAAGGTATCCCTAGGGGGTGTATCCTTTTTGGGACTACTTGCAGAGGCTTGGTTACTTGCTTCTTTATTTTTTACCACGGGTGTTAACACCTCTATGTTGAACAGCTGAGGAAGAAGTGTGATTGTGGAGTTATAAAAGGATACATAAAATTGGCTAAGTATGATGGTCTTGACTTCGTTATTCAAAAACACATTTTGATTAAGTTGTTACACATTCTAAAGGTGTAAAGGGTGAGCATGAATATCTACAGTTTAAAATGGATCCGCTGGGAAAAGTTGCACAGGGGATAAGTGGAGATAAAAAGTGTAAGTGGTTAATGGGGTAGAAAAGATCAACAGCTATGGAATGAAGCGAAATAAATCTACAGCTGAGAAACAATCCACTGAGTAAAGATACACACTTGAAAAACTGAGAAAGGCTAGCGGAATACGCATAACCGATCTTGATCCAATGGTTTAGGCGAAAAGTGAAAACTTATCAATGGTCATTATTCGTTTCGGAAGTCAAAGTTGCGAGATGGTTAAAAATGAAGAGTGGTAGTGGAATGTAAACCGTTTTCCACGTGGCGACTTACAGTGAATTCTGTGGAGGAAAGCAGTAAAGAAAAAACCGTTTGATGAGAGCTCTGGAAAAGTCCATCGTATAAAGGTAAAGTTGACTTGGTTTAAAAAAATCATTTCATTTGCATGTTGTGGGTGAAAGAAAAGCAGACAGTTCGTCATCTTTCCAAAGTCAACTTCTACATATCTACAGTCACAGGTAAGCCTTAAACAATTAAACTTGGTTCGAAGAGTTGTTTCCATTGTTCGTTATGGAAAGCGGACAGGGTTTAGGAGTTTTATGCAGATTTTTGGATGAGAGGGAAGAATCTGTGGTCGATAGGGAAAGAAACGTATGTGACCCTATTCTATCAATTGGTAATGTATCAGTTTAAAAGGAGCATTTGTGGCAGTGTAATTTGCAAGGGAATGATATTCTAAATATCTACGGTTCTTTGTCATATTACTTTGTTGTTGAACAAACTTTACCATTTCCCGAATTTGTCGAATGGTGCGCAAACAATTATTCTCCCTCCAAAAAATTTATCATGAGTCATACCACGTCAAAAATAATTTGTAAGGTCGATGTGAAAACCATTCGCGGAATACTGAACCTACCTGATAATTTTCCTGATAGTGGTGAGTCCTTGAATGAGCCAGTCTTAGTCGAAATGTATAAAAATTGTAAAACCGAAGTTAGATCCCAATTTCTATCCAGTATTCTGAAAGATGGTCAGTCATTAGAAGGACTTTTTATGCCATACAGTGTTAACATTTTCAAAAAAAAGGTACAGTTAGTCATGTCCTTGGTCAGTCAAATTCTAGGTTTAGATGATGATATTCATATCAGCGAGGTCATTTTAGGTTTCTTATTGAGTATAAGTTCAATTGATCCTGAGTCCCATTTTATCCACTATTTTAATCTGGATGAGTATTTGGCTGAGGTTATCCATGTCTAGTTGGTCGAATTTCCCAAAGTCAGAATTTTTAGATACCAGTCATACTTACTGAACATGTTGTTGTGATCCAATGTGTTGGAATTACAATTCTTGTCCACCATGTTCTCTCCAGATCTTCCAAAACAAATTAACATGTTTGAGTTTGTAAATACGATTATGGCCGAGATGTATAAATTGTTTTTTGATGATGTATTACCAAGGGTGTTAGAATAAATAAAACTCATGCTACAGTCTTCCTCGGAGGAAAGAATAGGAGACTGGTTCTTATATAAATATTTTCTATTTTGAGGGTGTATGGGTTCACTGGGGAACCATATAGGTTACCTGTTTTTCTGACTCCAAGAATATTTGCACTTGATTTTATGAGGCAAATATTATGTGTAGAAGAAGAGAATTTTGGGGTGTTCAAAAAGTCTTCCAATGTTAAATTTCCTCTTAAAGGTCATTCATTTATTTTCAAAAACAAAAGTGCCATGTTGGTCATAGAAAAGTTATTAGAAGTTATGGATTTATAGAAGGAGCAGAGAATTAATTATGATACACATCACATTATCTCTCAGAGGAAGTAGTCAAAAAAAAATAAACCATTTGATCATCAAATTATTGAAGGCTTAGATAAACTAGCCAAATTGTCTTATTTTGAAGAAAAATTCAGGAATCGATGAGGATAGGAGAAACTAGTTGATGCAACGATTCAAGCACCTGATAATCCTATCATTTTGAATAAGAGGAGTCTTTCTTAAACTGAGAGCATGGATGTGGATGAAAAAATTTCACATAAAAAGATCAAAACACACCCTCAAGATGATCAAGTTTCAGGAGAAATAATTTCAGAGGATTCAAAGAGAATGGTCTTGTTCCCGAAGAAGTCTGTACATTTGCATCAGTATTATTTTAGAGGAGAAGGTAATGCAAAGTCTAGTTTATGTTTCAAATCCAGAGCATAGTTAGTGTCAAGTTATGCTGAAAAACAAATGTAGTCATCAGAGGAAACCAGAGATCTGCTTCCTCGAGTTAGAAGTCTATTCAATCAAAAGACATCATTGATTTCTACCCAAGATGCAGAGAGGAATACCTTGAAGTTCGTTGTGGTTAGTGATGAAAAAGTATCTGAGATGGAAGTGAAGTTACATAAAATTAGTGTCTTCGATAAGATACAACTCCACAAGCAAACTGGAGATGTTATTTATTTCGATTTATTACATGCTATTATGAAAGTTAATAAATTGCAGTCCCCTGTAGATAAGATGGAAGTCCAATTGAAGCATGAGAAGGTAGAAAATAAATCAAATCTGACCCAAATTAAAAGGTTATAGGGAGATGTTGTAAGCTTAGGAAATGAACCAAGAAATGTACAGGCGACCAAAAATCTTTTAGAAGAAAAGGACAATACCATTCAGGTTTTGAAAAAGAAGCTTAAAATCCCAAATGTTGAACATGCTCAGTCCCCAGAATTATTTACACTGCAGGAAGAAAAAGATAAAGTTTATCAAGAGATGATGGAATACAAAGGCAAATCATTGAAGTTGCAAGAGGAGAAAAAAAATGGGAAGTGGAAAGAGCTGAATTGATGGCCCAGATTTCGAAGTTAAAAAAGGATCAGAATGATGAAAAGAAAATTATGGAACAGTTGATGAGTCAAACTCTTGTTGACACGAATTTACCTCTTGTGAATATTGAAAGACCGTTAACTGAATTTTCTGCAGATGATCTATTAGTTTCTATGTCTCAAGTAAGTCTAAAGGATGTGGAAATTAAGGAATTAAAGGAAGAAAATGAGAAAATTAAATCAGAATTGGCTAGGAACATTGAGGAGAAGAATAAAACATTGAATGATAAGAGCCAATTACAGAAAAATTTCAATGAGTTAAAGGAAAAAAGTATAGGAAAAGCTCCTCTACAAGGTGCTAAACATTTAATTTGGGATACATTATCTGTGGAAATCACCAAGTTCGGGCACTTTTTAAATTTTATTGATGATCAAAGTGCATTAGTCAATTTAGCTACTCAAAGACTGAAGTTGGAAAACAAGACCATGGAAAAGAAGCCTTTAAATACAGCTCAAAATGCTTTAAATTTCTTGAATTCTCTAACATATCAAAATTTGCAGGACATCAGGATTAAGGACAGAGTAGCAATTGTGCTATGGGAAAAAAAGTTTATTAACAAACATCAACTTATGAAAGTTGTACATGATAAGGCTAATACAATCTCTTCGCAGATAAAGGATTTCAAGCTTGCTTTTAAGGATCTGTTTGAGGATGGCCTCCCTTCTTTTTGGGACGATGAAGGAAGATTATTTTCTTAGGAGCATTATCATAGTTTTCTAGTTCAGAATCGCATGGACCATTCCAAGTTCGAAGATTTGGTTAAAGGGTTACCTGGAAAGATCATTGTAGAAAAAATGACAAAGAATTTTGAAAAATTTCAAAAGTTTTTAATCATTATAAGAGGATTTCCCACAGTATCTTATAAAGCTTATGTGGATCTGGAGGTGTCCATTAGAGAGATGACAGAATACGACACTCAAAATGCGGAGCAATGGAGGATCGTGGCGAGATTCGGGAATACCAAGTACATACTTCATCCTTGAAAATAGGTGTTGCATTTTGTGGAGCTGCTTATTTGGGATACTTTGCAAGTCACTAAGTTGGTTATAATCAAACAATCTGTTGTTTGAATCGAAGCATGTAGTTTTTATTCCTAGTTATTAGGGATATAGTTAAAAAAAACTTTGATTAACAGATTATTCAATTATTAATCTTCTTGGGAAGAAGTTATCTTTGTATATATTTGAATTTATTTGATGTATTGGGGGTTGAAACCCATATGTTTGGACTGATTTTTTTTTAGAACTTATGATTTTTGAATAAATAATAGAGCCGAATGTTGGATTGATCATCAAATATTCCTGTGTCGTTTATGTTACAGTCTGTGCCTTCTTTCCATGTGATTGTCTTCTAAGTGCTTACCTTCCATTATGTTTTCTTCATATCTAAACATAGTGTTTAATAGTTTCATAATTCATACTTGTTATTCTCTGGCTATTGTCTCAGATATTTCACAAATATTTCTGCTAAAGTTGATATGGAATTCATCTTGTGATGCTATATAATGATGGATTGTTCATCTTTCTTTCGTATTCGCCTGAAAATCAATGAATGACTGTGACTCGATGATTATCTTTCCTTTGTTGGGATTCTATGTATGAAACTCGACATTATCTTTATCTATTTGACTCCATTGCCCAAGGGTTATATGTGTTGTTTCAACCATATGCATAATTTAAAGTATTGATTCCAATATGTAGCCTTGTTAAATATATATCTGAGATATCCCTCTCCGGAAAGAAAAGCCAGTTTCTTTCTAAAGTGGTTTTTGTTGTTACCTTGGGATATACCTTTCACAACCTGGGTACATTCTGAGTGATAACAAATTGGCACCGCTACCGGGGAACGAAAGTGAAAATCAGCCCTGGGAGGAACGACAAAGTTTATAAAGATTAAGAAAAGATTTCTGTGGGAAAACAGGAATTTTTGTCAGTAAAGAAGGTTGTATATTTGCCCTGGCGATTCCAGTTTTAAAATTATTTCAAGATTTCAAAGGACATCCTGGCTTCGAAAAGACATACATGAGATAATTTTGATACTGAAGTTTTACGAAGTTTGGAGGATCCAGAAAAATTATTTAAGAAAAAAGACAAAGAAAAAGTAGATATTTCTCTGTTTGGTGCATCATCTTTCAAAATTTTCATAGCATCTTTGATCAAAAATGGGAAATTAATATTGAAAAGGGTTAGTTGAAATCTAAATCTGAGTCTGATCTTAAAAACGTTGAATTTAACCCTCGAATATTAGAATCTTATTTACTTGATTCCCTTTGGAGAGATCTTCAACAGTCTGCAAAGGTTGAAAAAACACCTATTATTCAAAATATTCAAAATTCCTCAGTCCCTCCAATTCCACCTAGACCAATGGCAGCCATATTTGATCCTTTATGTTTACCTTCTATCTTGCATGATCTTCCACAAAATTATTCTCAGATAATTTCTTTATTTGATGGAGAAGGAAGCATAACAGCAAAGCAACATGTAGCTAAATTTGAATATTTTTTCGACTTGTAGGAAGTCGATTATATGGATATCAAAATGCGGTTGTTTGCTCAGATTTTATCAGGCGAAGTGAAGAAATGGTTCAAATATTTTCCAGCTGCATCTATCTTGACTTTTCAAGCTTTCCAGAATGCATTTCTAGAAAGGTGGGATGACAAACAGAGCCCTCTGCAGCTTTTGTCCCAATATAATAGTCTCAAGAAAGGAGGTTTTGATTCTTGAATCTGTTCATGAATTTTCAAGCAGGTTTATGAGAGTTTATAATTCCATTCCAAAATATATAAAACCTTATGCAGCTGCTGCCAAACTTCATTATGCCAGGGCCTTTGATAATGACTTTTCTTTTTCATTAAGGGAGAGAAAATCAGCAAGTCTTGTTTCCATGTTCACAAACGATTTAGAAGTGGAAGAAAACATGATGGCGAGTGGAAAGATGAAACAAAGAGATATTGATAGGAGGAAAACAAGAGAAGAAAATATTCCTTCTACTTCTTCTTCTGCTACTGATATTAAATTTGAAATGACGTTGAAGACAATGGAGAAGTTGATGGATAGATTGACTGTGGACAATATATCATTCAATAGAGAACAAGTTGATCCTCAAATCAGAAATCCAAATTTTTGAAGGCCAAATCCTCCTATGCCTCCACAAAACAGGAAAAGAGATATGAGAAACCCAAGGAATCAAGAAGAGCAACAGATTCGACCACCTTTCCCTGAGAAGTATGTTGCAGATGAAGAGGATCCTGCTGAGAATGAAATTCATCTTTTTGGGGAATTAGATTCAGAGATATATCTTACTAAGGAAGAACATCACATGTTCACACAGGAAGATGGAAATGAAGATTTTGAAAGGGATTCAGAGCAATATCAGAGGGGTTATTTACATGCTATGGATGATGTACAAAGGAAGATCAGATTGAGAAATAGAGAGGTTGGTGTAAATAAAGGGAGGCTAAATTCAAACCAGCCTTCTACCAGTTCATTAAATACAAAAAAAGGAAAGGAAATACAAAAATATCCTATTGTAAATAAAGAAGTTTAGAATAAAATAGAAAAAACAAAAGGAACAAAACAAGTGGTGCCAGTAGATGTAGAGAAAGTTAATTCTATTTTCAATTTGCATAATGAAATTTCTAAGTTGAAAGTCTCTGTTCCTTTTAACGAGTTGTTAAGGAATAATGAGTACAAGGATACAACAACAAGGATGGTTAAAGGTCAAGAAGAATTTCAATTTGACATTTTCGAGTTGATAGATGATAATCCTACTATTTCATTTGGGTCAAAAGTTGAAAGTACAGATGATGAAGAAGTTCCTCCTTTTTATTTGAGTTTGAATGTGCATGATATGGTGATACATAATGCAATGTTAGATTCAGGTGCATCACTTAATTTAATGCCAAAAGGAGTATTTGAAATTTTGGGACTGGAAGTGACAAGACCTTATAAATATTTGTATTCTTTTGATTCCAGGAGTGTGAAGTGTCTTGGTCTAATTAAAGATATGGTAGTAACTTTGAATAAATTTCCAACTAAAACAATAGTAATGGATGTGGTAGTGGCAGACATTCCACCAAAATTTGGGGTGTTGTTATCAAGTTCTTAGACTTCAAAGTTGAAGGATAGCTTACAAATGGACATGTCATATGCCACTATTCCTATCCAAGATGGGAGTAGGAGGTTGTATAGTGAGAAAAGAACTCCTTATGTAGTGAGCAGTCAAGATAGACCCGAAATTCATCATATATATGCTGTCGATACTGATTTGTCTTCTTCTATTTTCTTTAATGATACTATCCCGTGTGATTTGGAGTCTACATTGCAAATGAAATCTAAAAAGAATAAAGAAGCAGTGATAGAGCAAAATGCTTTGGAAAAGAAACAGAAAAGAGATGGTTTGTGGACTATGTATTTTGATGGATCTGTGGCAAAGGTTGGTGCTGGTGCTGGTGTATATATAATTTCTCCTATTAGGGATTTTAAAGCTTTATCATATAATTTAACATTTGAATGCACAAATAATGTGGCTGAATACGAAGCTTTGTTACTTGGATTGCATGCGTTGAAAGATTTGGGAGCACAAAGGATAAAAGTTTTGGGACATTCAGAACTCGTGATAAATCAAGTAAATGACAGTTATCAAACTAAAAATCCCTAGATGAGAGCTTATAGAAATGAGGTATAGGATATAATTGGTAACTATTTTACAGAACATACAATTAAGGTGGTTCTTAGATATGAAAATATAGTAGCTGATTTTTTGGCTGTTGCTGCTGGAAAATTTAAAACTCCAAGTGCTGGTCAAAAGGAATATCAAGTGGGAATTGTAAACAGGCCATCTATACCTGATAAATCTAAATATTGGAAAGTATTTGAGGATGATATGCAGATAAAAAGATTTTTGGAATTGTCTGGTGAATTTGTAAACACTCATATTGATGCTGAAAATGATAACAGTGAAAATTTCCAAGATGTTGAAGAAAACGAAGAAGAAAATACTAGTACTAAAAAATCGAAGGGAACTTTAGGAGGAAAGGACATCATTCAATTGAAAAGTAATTTTATACCAAGAGGTTTGATCCCTTTAGAGAAACTTTTTGATCAAAATGATGTTGCTAAAGATCCAAAAGTAAAACCTGTTGATAATGCTATTGAAGATAGAAATATTGGTACTAAAGAGAATCCAAAGATTGTGAAGCTGTCTAAACACTTTCCTATAAAAGAAAAAGAAGAATATGTGAACTTGATGAAAAATTATACAGATGTATTTGCTTGGAGTTACGAAGACCTTAAGGAATATGATACTTCAATAATACAACATACTATTCCAATAAAACCTGGAGAAAAACCTTTGAGACAGAAGCTTAGAAGAATAAATCCAAAGCTACTACCAGTTATTGAGAAGAAAATTAAAAAATTGTTTGATGCCAAAATTATTGTGACTTTAAGATTCTCAAAATGGGTTGCTAATTTAGTTCCTGTTAGAAAGAAAAATGGAGAAATGAGGCTTTGCATAGATTTTAGGAATTTGAATAAGGTCTCTACTTTGCCGAAGATGGATCATATTTTGCAGAAAATGGTTCAAAGCAGAAAGAATTTCAATGATGGATGGATTTTCTGGATACAATCAAATTAAGGTGTTACCTGAAGATCAAGAGAAAATTTCTTCCACCACGCCATGGGGCACCTTTATGTATGCAAATATTCCTTTTGGTTTGATGAATGCAGGGGCTACCTTCCAGCGTGCCATGGATATTGCTTTTGTAGGAGAAATAGAAAAATTTGTGGTAAATTATATGGATGACATCACAGTTTATTCAAGGTCTAATAGAGAGCATATTCATCATTTCGAAAAAAAATTCATAAAATGTAGGAAATTTGGTATATCATTGAATCCAAACAAATCAAATTTTGCATTGGAAGAAGGAAAATTGTTAGGCCACATAATTTCAAAATATGGAATGAAAATTGATCCTAATAGTCAGTGCAATTTTGAAGGTAGAAGAACTAAGGAGTAAAAAAGAAATACAATATTTCTTGGGACAGGTAAATTTTCTAAGAAGGTTCATTCCCAGTTTTGATGAAATATTAATGAATATTACAAATATGTTGAAAAGGGGTCATGAGATAAAATGGACAATGCAGGCTAAAAAATATTTTAAAGAAATAAAACAAGCTATTTCAGAGGCTCCTGTGTTGGTGAGTCTAGATTTCACTAAAGATTTCTTAGTATTTTCTTATGCTTCAGAACATACTATTGCTGCAGTTTTGTTAAAGAAAAATAATGAGAACATGGAGCAACCCATAGCCTTTTTTAGTAAGATGTTGAGAGATGGAGAATTAAAATATGATATTATGGAGAAGCAAGAATATGCTTTGGTTAAAGCATTGAAATATTTCAGGGTGTATATTCTTCATTCACATATAGTTGCTCATGTTCCAACCGCTGCAATGAAAGGAATTCTCACAGAACCTGACCCAAAAGGAAGAAGGGCGAAATGGATAGCGACATTACTGGAGTATGACATAGATATTAGACCTACCAAGTTGATTAAAGGGCGAGGATTGGCAAAAATGTTGACAGATTCAAACTGTGAATATTTATAGCTCAATTTCTTATCTAGTCATTTTCATCAGTTGGATACAGTGGTGGAGGTAATGATTGAGTTTTCTACATCCCCATGGTATTCTGATAGTGTTCATGTTCTTGAAAATTTACAAGCTCATACAGGATTGAGTAAAACAAGAGCAAGATCGATAAAATTGAAAGCTGCTAAGTTTTGTATTTTAAATCAATACCTTTATTGGAACAATCCAGGAGGAGTGTTACTTAATTACCTTTTAGAAAATAATCTTGGCACACGGTAAAGGAATTTCATAAAGGATATTGTGGAAGATATCATTCTTGGAAGGTGACAGCAAACAAAATTTTGAGAGCGGGTTTCTATTGGCCATCATTGTTTTCGATGTGTACAAAGAAACTAGTACATGTCACCAATGCCAGATTTTTTATGGTAAAAGAAAGGTAATTCCCCTTCCTCTTAATCCAATAACAGTAGAGGCTCCTTTTCAGCAGTGGGGTTTGGATTTCATTAGAGAAATAAACCCAAAATATTGAGGACAACATAAATGGATTCTAACGGCCACCGATTATTTCACAAAATGGATCCAAGCAATACCTACTAGGAGAGCAAGTGAAACAGTAATTATGGATTTTCTTGAAGAAAATATATTGGCTAGGTTTGGGTGCCCCAGAATAATAGTAACTGATAATGCAGCAGCTTTTAAATCCAAAAAGATGATTATTTTTTATCATAAATATCACATCAACTTAAATCATTCAACTGCTTATTATCCACAGGGAAATGGGTTGGCCAAGTTTTCTAATAAGATCCTGGTAAGGATTATCAAGAATTTGTTAGAAGACAACAAGAGATCTTGGCACCCCAAACTTAAGTATGCTTTATGGGCTGACAGGATAAGTACTAAAAGAGAGATTGGAATATCTCCTTTTCAATCGGTATATGGAACCGAAGTCATTTTTTCAACGTCATTGGGTGTTCTAGTTATGAAATATTTTCAGGAGCAACAGGAAGAACCAAACCACATGTATAGAACGATAAACCAAATCATTGAGTTAGAAGAGCAAAGGAATAAAGCCTATGATAAAGTGCAGACACGCCAGGAAAAAATTAAAAATACTTTTGATAGAAGGGTGAAAGAAGAACAGTTCCAAATTGATGACCTGGTGTTAAAATGGGATGCTCCTAAGGAAGATAAACATGGAAAATTTGATCACATGTGGGTAGGTCCTTATGTTATTGCAGGTCACAGAGGGGAAAATGCATTTATTCTGGAATATCCAAATGGGGTTTTGTTGGAGAGTAACCATGTTAATGGAAGGTTTTTGAAGCATTACCTGTCCTGAGGTGGAGGGTAAAATTTGTACCATAGTTTGTGAATATTTATTTTCTTGAAAGCAGTACAGATGGTGAACCAAATATTTTTGAAGACCGGCGTGAAGGCCCTAAGATCTAGGAGGTAAGCCATTTTTATTTATTTTAAGAAGAGATATATCGGAGAAAAAGTAAAAAAGTTTGGAATTTTGGATACAAAAGGTTAGAGACAGACACCTGGTCTACGAGTTCCTTGATACCTCACAAGGAGGATATCATCCCCAATTGGAGCCAGGTGTTAACACCTCTATGTTGAATAGCTGAGGAAGAAGTGAGATTGTGGACTAATAAAAGGATACATAAAATTGGCTAAGTATGATGGTCTTGACTTTGTTATTAAAAAGTGCATTTTGATTAAGTTGTTACACAATCTAAAGGTGTAAAGGGTGAGCGTGAAGATCTACAGTTTAAAATGGATCTGCTGGGAAAATTTCCACAGGGGATAAGTGGAGATAAAAAGCGGAAGTGGTTAACGGGGTAGAAAATATCAACGGCTATGGAATAAAGAGAATTAAATCTACGGTTGAGAAACAATCCGCTGAGTAAAGATACACACTTGAAAAAATGAGAAAGGCTAGCGGAATACGCATAACCGATCTTGATCCAACGATTTAGGCAAAAAGTGAAAACTTATCAATGGTCATTGTTAGTTCCGGAAATAAAAGTTGCAAGATGGTTAAAAAGGAAGAGTGGTATCGGAATGTAAGTCATTTTCCACGTGGTGACTTAGAGTTAATTCTGTGGAGGAAAGGAGTAAAGAAAAAACCGCTTGATGAGAGCTCTAGAAAAGTCCATCGTATAAAGGTAAAGTTGACTTGGTTTAAAAAAATCATTTCATTTGCACACTATGGGTGAAAGAAAAGGAGACAGCCCACCATCTTTCCAAAGTTAACTTCTACGTATCTACAGTCACACGTAAGCCTTAAACACTTAAACTTGGTTCAAAGAGTTGTTACCATTGTTCATTATGGAAAAGGAACAAGGTTTAGGAGTTTTATGCAAAGTTTTGGATGAAAGGGAAGAATTTGTTGTCGATAGGGAAAGAAACGTATGTGACCCTGTTCTATCAGTTGGTAATGTATCAATTTCAAAGGAGCAATTGTGGCAGTGTAATTTGCAAGGAAATGATATTCTGAATATCTGCAGTTCTTTCTCATATTACTTTGTTGTTGAACAAACTTTACCATTTCCCGAATTTGTCGAATGGTGCGCAAACAGTTATTCTCCCTCCGAAAAAGTTATCATGAGTCATACCATGTCAAAAATAATTTGTAAGGTCAATGCAAAAACTATTCACGGAATAATGAACCTACCTGATAAATTTCTTGATAGTTGTGAGTCCTTGAATGAGCCAGTCTTAGTCGAAATGTATAAAAATTGTAAAACCGAAGTTAGGTGCCAAATTTCTATCTAGTATTCTGAAATATGGTCAGCCATTAGAAGGAATTTTTCTACCATACAGTGTTAACATTTTCAAAAAATAGGTACAGTTAGTCATGTCCTTGGTCAGTCAAATTCTAGGTTTAGATGATGATATTCATATCAACGAGGTCGTTTTAGGTTTCTTATTGAGTATAAGTTCAATTGATCTCAAGTCCCATTTAATCCACTGTTTTAATCTGGATGAGTATTTGGCTAAGGTTATCCATGTCCAGTTGATTGAATTTCCCAAAGTCAAGTTTTTTAGATATTAGTCATACTTACTGAACATGCTACTGTGTTCTAATGTGTCGGAATTGCAATTCTTGTCCACCTTTTTCTCTCTAGATCTTCCAAAACAAATTAACATGTTTGAGTTTGTAAATATGATTATGGTCGAGATGTATAAATTGTTGTTTGATGATGTATTACCAAGGTTGTTAGAAGAAATGAAACTCATGCTACAGCCTTCCTCAGAGGACAAGATAGAAGACTGGTTCTTATATAAACATTTTACTGTTTTGAGGGTGTATGGGTTCACTGGGGAACCATATAGGTTACCTGTTTTTCTGACTCCAAGAATATTTTCACTTGAGTTTATGAGGAAAAGATTATGTACAGAAGAAGAGCATTTTGGGGCATTCAAAAATTCTTCCAATGTTAAATTTCCTCTTAAAGTTGGTTCATTTATTTTCAAAAACAAAAGTGCCATGTTGGTCATAGAAAAGTTATTAGAAGTTATGGATTTCCAGAAGGAGCAGAGAATTAATTATGATCCACATCACATTATCTCTCAGAGGAAGCAGTCAAACAAAAAAAAACATTCGATCATCAAATTGTTGAAGGCTTGGATAAAATAGCCAATTTGTCTTATTTTGAAGAGAATTCAGGAATCGATGAGGATAGGAGCAACTAGTTGATTGCAACGGTTCAAGCACCTGATAATCCTAGCATTTTGAATAAGAGGAGTCTTTCTGAAACTAAGAGCATGGATGTAGATGAAAACATTTCACATAAAAAGATCAAAACACACACTCAAGATGATCAAGTTTCAGGAGAAATAATTTCAGAGGATTCAAAGAGAATGGTCTTGTTCTCGAAGAAGTATGTACATATGCATCAGTATTCTTTCAGAGGAGAAGGTAATGCAGAGTCTAGTTTTCATGTTTGAAATCCAGAGCAGAGTTAGTGTCAAGTTATGCTAAAAAACAAATGCAGTCATCAAAGGAAACCAGAAATCTACTTCCTCGAGTTAGAAGTCTATTCAATCAAAAGACATCAATGATTTCTAACCGAGATGTAGAGAGGAATACCTTGAAGTTCGTCGTGGTTAGTGATAAAAAATTATCTGAGATGGAAGTGAATTTAGATAAAATTAGTGTCCCCGATAAGATACAACTCCACAAGCATACTAGAGATGTTATTTATTCCGATTTATTACATGCTATTATGAAAGTTAATAAATTGTAGTCCCTTGTAGATAAGATGGAAGTCCAATTGAAGCATGGGAAGGTAGAAAATAAAGCAAATCTGTTCCAAATTAAAAAGTTACAGGGAGATGTTGTAAGCTTAGGAAACGAACCAGGAAATGTACAGGAAACCAAAAAGCTTTTAGAAGAATAGGACAATACCATTCAGGTATTGAAAAAGAAGCTTAAAATCCCAAATGCTGAACATGTTCAGTCCCCAGAATTATTTACACTGCAGGAAGAAAAAGATAAATTTTATCAAGAGATGATGGACTACAAAGGCAAATCATTGAAGTTGCAAGAGGAGAAAAAAAATGGGAAGTGGAAAGAGCTAAATTGATGGCCCAGATTTCGAAGTTAAAGAAGGATCAGAATGATGAAAAGGAAATTATGGAAGAGTTGATGAGTCAAACTCTTGTTGACACGAATTTACCTCTTGTGAATATTGAAAGACCGTTAACTGAATTTTCTGCAGATGATCTATTAGTTCCGATGTCTCAGGTAAGTCTAAAGGATGTGGAAATTAAGGAATTAAAGGAAGAAAATGAGAAAATTAAATCAGAATTGGCTAAGAACATTGAGGAGAAGAATAAAACATTGAATGATAAAAGCCAATTACAGAAAAAGTTCAATGATTTAAAGGAAAAAAGTACAGGAAAAGCTCCTCTGCAAGGTGTTAAAAATTTAATTTGGGATACATTATCTGTGGAAATCACCAAGTTCAAGAACTTTTTAAATTTTATTGATGATCAAATTGCATTAGTCAATTTAGCTACTCAAAGACTGAAGTTGGAAAATGAGACCATGGAAAAGAAGCCTTTAAATACAGCTCAGAATGCTTTAAATTTCTTGAATTCTCTAACATATCAGAAGTTGCAGGACATCAGGATTAAGGATAGAGTAGCAATTATGCTATGGGAAAAAAAATTTATTAACAAACATCAACTTATGAAAGTAGTGCATGATAAGGCTAATACAATGTCTACGCAGATAAAGGATTTCAAGCTTGCTTTTAAGGATTTGTTTGAGGATGGCCTCCCTTCTTTTTGGGACGATGAAGGAAGATTATTTTCTTAGGAGCATTATCACATTTTGCTAGTTCAAAATCGCATGGACCATTCCAAGTTTGAAGATTTGGTTAAAGGGTTGAATGGAAAGATCATTGTAGAAAAATTGATAGAGGATTTTGAAATATTGCAAAAGTTTTTAATCATTAGAAGAGGATTGCCCACAGTATCTTATGAAGCTTATGTGGATCTACAAGTGTCCATTAGAGAGATGACAGAATACGACACTCCAAATGCGGAGCAATGGAGGATCGTGGAGATATTCGGGAAGACCAAGTACATACTTCATCCTTGAAAACAGGTGTTGCATTTCGTGGAGCTGCTTATTCAGGATGCTTTTCAAGTCACTAAGTTGGTTATAATCAAATAATCTGTTGTTTGAATTGAAGCATGTAGTTTTTATTCCTAGTTATTAGGGATATGGTTACAAAAACTTTGATTAACAGATTATTCGGTTATTAATCTTCTTGGGAAGAGGTTATCTTTGTATATATTTGAATTTATTTGATGTATTGGGGGTTGGAACCCATATGTTTGGACCGATGTTTTTTGAGAACTTATGATTTTTGAATAAATAACAGAGCCAAATGTTGGATTGATCATCAAAGATTCCTGTGTCATTTATGTTACAGTTTGTTCCTTCTTTCCATGTGATTGTCATCTAAGTGCTTACTTTCCATTTTGTTTTATTCATATCTGAACATAGTGTTTAATAGTTTCAGAATTCATACTTGTTATGCTCTGGCTATTGTCTCAGATATTTCACAAATATTTCTGCTAAAGTTGATATGGAATTCATCTTGTGATGCTATATATTGATGGATTGTTCGTGTTTCTTTCTTATTCACCTGAAAATCAATGAATGACTGTGACTGGATGATTTTCGTGCCTTTGTTGGGATTCTATGTATGAAACTCTGCATTATCTTTATCTATTTGACTCCATTGCCCAATGGTTATATGTTTTGTTTCAACCATCTAAATAATTTAAAGTATTGATTCCAATATCTGGCCTTGTTAAATTCATATTTGAGAGATCCCTCTCCGAAAAGAAAAGCCAGTTTCTTTCTAAAGTGGTTTTTGTTGTTACCTTGGGATATACCTTTCACAACCTGGGTACAATCTGAGTGATAACAACGGGAACATCTTTGTTCCTTAGACCAATCTATCTCTACAAATCCATGACAGCAAGTTGATATCCTTTCTTGAATTCCTATGTTTCCTCTGCTGGCATCTCCCCCCTTTCGAGACAAGCATTATCGTGTTCTTTTTTGGTCAAAAAGGTAGAGGGTGAGTCAGTGTCCAATTGATGGATTTCATCCTCATCTTTGTTTTCACAATCCTGCTCCACATAATTTTCCTAAAATGGAGGTCTGATAGGTTGGTCATGAGGATTCCTCTGATCCCTCTGCCTAATTTGAAGGATTTGGGGCCTTCTAGCATCCTGGTTTTTGTTTTGCTACTCTTGATTTTCCCTAGGAGGCATTCTACCATCCACAGAGAGTCTCTCCATAAATCTTTCCATGGATTTCATCATTGTGTCCATTTTAGCCTCTTGTGAGTTATAGGAGGAAGGGTATTCATGCTCACTATCCTTTCTCCAATATCCCTCGTATCTCCTCCATTCTCCCTCATCTCTCTTCTTCTTTCTAGCAGCAGTTAGGTTTACCTCTACCTCTATGGAATCCTTCATCATATCCGCTAGGGAGGTTTATCTTCTTTCACTCAACAACAAGGTAAATTCACTATCAAAGGATTCAACATATTGGATTTGGGCAGAACCAAGGGGAGGTTTGAACTAGGCAGGAATGGAATTATATGTCTTCATGAATCTATCATAAAATTCTAGGATAGATTCACTCTCCCTCCTCCTCGTGGAATGGTATTGAAACATATATTTCTTAGGGTTCTTCTTGTCTATCCTTTTGTCCTTGAAACAATCTTCAAAGGATTGATAGCTTAGAATAGAGTTGTCTGGGAGGTTTTTGTACCATTTTCTCGCTTCCCCAGTAAGGATTTGGGAAAGTAGTATGATCTTAACATCATCATGGTCTAATTCCTCTAGGTCTACCTAGTCTGAAAACCATCCCAAGTTTTCCTCAGTTGAATACCCCCTCTCCCCATGAAACTGTTTAAGCCTTTGGGAGTATCCCTGAGGAAGGTCATGAAGAGCAGCAAGGAGGAGTATAGGGGCAAACCTATTTTCCATCCTGGGAGGTAAGGAATGGTTTCCAAGCACGAGGACTTCACTTAGTGAACCTCTCACATAGCACGTGCGATCGTGGGATATTAAAGAATGCCCTTAATTTTGAGAGATATTGATCCAAAATATTTTTGTTGAAACCCCCTCCCAATACTTATAACCTCCTCCCCACCCCTTTTTATAGCTCAATCCTTATAAACCACCCTACCCAACCCCACCTTAAACCCCTCATCCCCCCAATACCTGCAATATATTGGTTCGATTTTTTATCATTTTAAAACCTACAATATGAACTAATGTGATAGTATATTGGTCAACAAGAGAAGCCCCCATGTTTCCAAGAGAGATAGAAGGTGGTGCGGTAGACAAAATTAGTGTGTTGTGAGGAATTGCAGAGTTATGAGGGGTTGTGAAACTAGATGATTTAGGTTGTTTGAGATTGGAAGTGAGCTTCATGCAATTATTTCAGTGGAAAATAGGGGGCACTCTAGGTCAGGAAAGTGTTGGAGATCCCTTCCTAGAGGATTTGAGGTCTAGGGTGACCAGGAAATGCAAGATAATTCAAATGTAGAGGTGTCAGAAACCACTTCAAGGAGGTTGGACCCAGATTTATTCCTAGGGAAAGCTATCCCAAAATATTCATTGCAATGCTCAAATATATCATTAACAGAAACAGCACCTTCAGTAGGTAAGGAAAGAGTTATGACCAACCTTTGCAACTTATTGGCCCTTCAAATCAACCTCTTTGTATCAAAATAAACTTGGAAAGATTCATCATCAGGATTTCTCCTTGTGTTGATTCTTCTGACCCCCACTATTTTCCAATGGAGTCACCTTCCAAAAATTTTGAGTGGATTCGACAAAGCATGTACAAGCAACATGTTTCTATGACCGGTTTCTCAACCATGTCATAGAACTAGAATAATGCCATTTCCCCCGAGGAGATAATAGAAATTAGTCCTTGGAAATGGCGCCAATATGTTATCACCCAATAATTTTCCTATGGTTGTGGTAGGAGAATCAATGGGGTAACCATTTCAAACCAATATTTAGACTATATTCTAGCCTATACTGTCACAGAGGGCTCTCTCTTTTTCACAAGGTCATTCACATACACATATAACTTTAAACAAGCATTCAGAAGGCCAGCTTTCTGAGGGGAAGGGTTAATTGGATTTTAAAGAGTGTAAGACAAAGAGATATTAAATGCAATTGGGAAACGGAGTCAAAATATGAAACATTCAAGGACTTACAGCAAATAATGACTAGTGATAACCTTCGTAGTCTGAGGCCAAATCAGTGTTAGTATTCAGCAAAATATATTTGAGAGATGGAAGAGGGGAATGAGAAGAATCCCAATGAGGAAGGAGGAACCTATCTATGGATGAATCTCCTGAAACACCTTTAGTAGAAGAAACAGTGAAGGATGATAAATGAAATGGAGCATCTAACAGAGGATGAATTCCAAGACATTTACCATGAACACATAAAAAACATGTTATTCGATGCAAGGAGTGCTTAACAAAGAACGAATTCCTTGCATACAACTAAAAACACATTAGCAAAAACTACACATACATGAAAATGAAGCAAACAAGGGAAGACAAACTAAACGATGAACACCGTGATGAATCTCAGACATTCAGGGCATACTTTGCATTAATGCTCCCAAGAAAAGTTGCAGATCTACAAAACCAAGCACAGAGGATTCAAAATGAATGTTGAACCCTTTCTTCCTCTCTTAAGGCTATATTTATAGAGTACTAAGATCCCAAGACCAACCTAGAAACAATCCAAAAATAAATTATGATACAAGAAGCAAACCCGCACACACAAAATCCTAACAAATTTAGATCATAAACAAATCAGGAAAGCACACTGGAATGTGCATGGTGGATCAATTTGGGAAAATTTGACACCTGAGACTCAGCCCTGTTTGATGAAAACAAATGTTCAGAGGATCTTCGAGCGGCCTACAATAGTTTCATTCATCCCTGCATCTTTAACCAGTGAAATTGTTTTGGACCATTGATCTTTCCTAAATGAAATATGCACCATCCATTTCCTATACCCTTTAACTCCATTTCCTCGGTTTTCAAATTCTTATCTTTCCCTCACCTTCACCCTGCAAAATCATTCTAGACCATGGATCTATTTGGAAAAAACTCGGATGCACCTACACGTGTATTGACTTGCACACTCTGTAAAATTCTGTCGAGTTCTGGAAAATTAAACCAACAACACTTTGTAATAGCAGAATTTTTGCCATCCATTGATCAATTTGATCTAACCATGTTGTGTAGACGCATATCTTGGATTTAACCACTAGCATATAAATTCCCCTGATTTTCAAATTTAATTTCTCCTCGCATGTTCTGGCAACAGAATTTTTCTCATCCGTAGATCTTGATCAGTCATTGATCTAGGCCGTTGAAAGCTGCGGGGTCTACCAAATTCCACTGGGTTGAGAAATTTATTTTCTCGTACTAGTTGCGGCCGTGGAATAGATGTTGTTTGTATATATTTGTCTCGATTCTCATTCGACGGTCAATTTTTCCCACACGTTAACTCGTTTCTGTTGATAATATAATAACACTTCTTCTGACCCTTCATCTTCCCCTAGCGAAATCATTCTAGACCATGCAAGTAAAATCCACCTAGATCTCCACCATCAAATTTTGTTGGGACTACCACATTTTGCATATCGAGAAATCTACTTATCCCATGTGTATATTTCTCTTTTACACACCGTCGATCTTAGACAAAAACTTTCCTAGTCGTTGATATGAGATCAAGTTGCGGGTTGCAGAAAGAGGAAAGTAGGCTTCCAACTTTTCATACCCAATTTTTTTATATTTTTTCTTTCCACCTTTCTGCTCCCTTCCGGGTCGTTGATCTAAGATCAAAGGTGTGAAATATTTTTGGACCGTTGATCTTACGGGCTAGCGGAAAGCAGAAAGTGGGATTCCAACTTTTCATAAAAAAAATTATGTATTTCCACTCCTACCTTTCTGCTCCTTTCCAATCTGTTGATATGAGATTAAAAATGCGAAGGTGTTCTGAACCATTGATTTGTGATCAAAGTGGGGGTGCATTATGGGCTGGAGGAAAGCAGAAAGAGGGCTTTCTACTTTTTATGGTTGGATTTTCACCTTTTTCACTTCCGCCTTTTTACTTCCCGCTTTTTCCTGGACCGTTGATTTATTTAAGATCTCTTCCTGACCGTTAATCTGAGATCAGAAGTGGATCTCCTCTTGTCTTTGACATTTATTCTATGGGATTCTTTCGGAGCATCAAATCACTTTGTGACTCATATCTCCACCATCCATTCTCGCTAAGAATTATTATCCTTGATTGGATTTTTCATACCAAGCTCATTTCTAAGGTCGCGCCTAAGGATTTTTTACTGTTTTCTTCACTTTCGACCAGGAATGGATCCTTTAGAACCTGCTTAGCACTTACTCAGGTTATATGACATGGAAAATTTTCAACCTTACCCATGATTTTCACTGACTTATCCTTTTGCAGGGGAATTAGTGTGGATGCATCTATAAAAATCCTTAAATGTTAGCACAGGTGCTCACAAAGTGTAAACTTACTCAATGAACAATAGAAGGAAGGATAAGTTAAGGAGATCCTTTAGAAAATGGTTTAACTGTCAATTCCTCACATTATGAATTAGAGACCTTGTTATGAGTGAATTCAAATCCCAGACAATATTTTTCCTACCTAGAAGTATCTTGATCTTATTTCTCATCCTCCTCATTGGTTCATTTTAATTCTCTTTTTCTTGATCTCTACATCAAGAAATCATAGTGTAGGGTGCCTACGCCACATCATTCTCCAACATTCATCACACAACAACCTCCTTCTCATACATGGTCTACATTCTTATACGTTGTCATTTTGCCAATGTAACATCCATTTGCCAGCATGCGACAGCAATTCTCTTTGTTCCTTGTGCTATCCTTTCCCAATGTTTCTTTGTTAGCTACAGGTGTGAATAATCGTCTAGGGTTTCATTATTTTCATGATTGAAAGTATATCTAGAGGTGGCATGTCGTGGATTAAGCAAATTTGCATGGCGGGTGTCTCTTTTCTTTCTAATCATGGTCTTCCACGGTTTGCGTGAATCCTAGGGTATGGTTTGCACTTATTTTGCATATTTTAGTGTGACAAGTGATGAGATCCCATTACTAAAGGTTATTAGGTGCTATCACAACCTCCTTCCATATATTAAATTGTTCTTTCCGTAATGACCAATGCCCCTTTCTACTAACAGTGTAATGTTTTCGTTACAGCGTGCACTGATTTCTTTTTGAGGTTGGAATCTGTGGGACAACATGCCAAAGCTTCTTCTTTGCTTCCTATAGGGGTTAGGGGGTTTTCTCAAATTCCTTTTTATGAGTATCTCCCTTTTAATATTTAAAAAATATTAATCTTAATCTTTGACATCAACCAAGTCATTCCAAAATGGTATTTCATATACAATAATGCATACGTAGAATATTGGACTCCTTTTATTGTGTTCTTTGGCATATAGTATTCAATGAGATGAATTAATTCCATTGTATTGAAAATAATTTTTTCACTCTGTAATGTTTTCATATAGTTATATTTTTGTTTATTTTTTATTTTTTCAAATAATTATTGATGTTTCTATTGGTTGATATGGATGATGTCATTCTAGAAATTTGTTTCCCACCCCTCGAAAACTAGTTGATGTAAGGTTACTACCTGTTAGTACTGCATTTTGCACTATACTACACTGGTACAAAGCCCAGGCATCTCATAAGGTTTTAAACCGAAGTTCTCATTTTTTTAAATCTTTTTGTTCTTTGGTGTGTAATAACAGAAAAGGAATCGAAAGGGTGGGTAAATGGCCAATACTTAGGCATAGAATATATACTGATAAGTAAATGTGAAAGATAATAAAAAGGAAAACATAAAGGTATATAAACTACAAACAGTAGGTATACATAGGTCAACTTTGGAAATTATATATATGAAAATAAACAATTGATACATGTACATATTGAAAATACTCTTACGCAGTAAAAAAATTATGGACAAAAGGTATACAAATGCATAAGGCTGCTAGCCCCAAGAGTTAGCTCAATCGGTCGAGTACTCGTAGTTAGGCCTCCCAGCATGTGAGGTCGCGGGATCCATTCTCATCGACTCTCTTGGGGTTAGGCACGCAGCAGACCTGGGTGTGAGGCCCCTTCGGGTGGGTCCATGAGAAATTATTCCGTGGATGTAGACCGTCGGTCAAGCCGGTGCGTGAACCACATTGAAAAAAAAAAATGCATAAGGCTGCTAATGAGAAACAAAGGATAGAAACACTATCAATTGCAATATCACAACAAAACTATATCAAAAACATTGATTTGTATATGTATTAAATCATAAGTCAAAGTGGCTCATAATATATCACATCCTTAATATAGTCTTCAAAATACACTTACAAAGTTTAAAAGAAGATTTCAATCCTAATATCTACAAAATCCCCTTTCATGATCCCCTATTATCAACAACCCTTTCCCCTATTTGATATTTCTATATTTATACAAAATGAACTACCTAGAAACTGTTTGTAGATCCAAAATTATAGGATCAAAAGAGTCTAAAAATAGATCCTATTAATTACATCAATAAAAAGAGTTTTAAACACAAATTATATGTTGTCAGCTAAACAGTAAACTTAAAACAGATTGACTTCAAACTTTTTGTCACAAATATCATCAATACTTATCTTGACATCCTGTCATAGCTTGCAAGTAGCTTCTGCAAGTATATTCAGATCGTCTAATGCCTGAGATCTCATTCAAAGTCGATTGAGTTCCTCCTCTATAGCTGGAACCTTTTCCTGTAATTCCTAGTTTTTCTCGAGTAATTTAGCATTTGCTTCCTGGGCCATATTTCTCCTCTTAACTACTTCCTCAGTAACCTGAACTAATTCTACATAGTTCACATTGATTGCTTCAATATCTTTCCTTATCATACGAATGGCACTTATGAGCTGATCATTAAGTTGATTTAGATGTGAGTTTCGATCTTTATAATGATGCAGAGATTTCCTAAGGGTTATAATATTTGTTTCTTCTTTAGTCTGCATTCTCTCGTCTAGATCATCCATCTCTATGTTTATGTGTTCTTTAACTTAAACTTCAGGAAATGAAATTGCTTACTCTTCAAATAAACCTTTAGGATTTAGATCTTGCATGCATTCCATGTCTTCTTCTACGCATGAGTGCTTCCTTCTTGTTCCTTCACTTAACTTAGAAATGACCTCTTTACCTCTATGCACGAATTTCTTCATTGGTACATCAGGGATTGACCTAATGGTTTCTTCAATACTCTTAAGAGATTGAGATATCATACCTTCAATCCTTTTAGACTGAGTGTCTTCTTCGTTGGACGATTCTTCGGTGTCAACCATCTTTTCTTCTTGAAGCCTAAGGTTAAGAAGTCTTTTCGTATTCAGATGAAATTTATTTGTAGGCCTGGTCTTTGGTCTCCATTTGGTTGTTTCATCATTCCTAATTCGAGCATAATTTTTCTTAATAACTAGACATTCAGGCTCTGGCATGCTCATTGTTACCATGCTCTCCACTACTGAAATTTCCTCTACAAAACTGGGGGTGCTAGGCGTCGTTTTCTCTGCACCTAAGTCATCTTTTACATCCACAACCGAAACAGCCTTCACATCTTCAAACCCTTATTGTATTTTGGCTATATTTTTCCTCTTGTTGTAACTTCTTAATTTCATTGGGGTTTGTTTTCTTTCTTGTGCCTCTGCATCAGTCGGCCTTTCAACTTTAAAACTAGACCAGAATAGAAAATGTGTCCAATTCCACTCTTTATTTTCCAATTCCTTAACAATCAATAATTTTATTAAACCATGATGAAAAACACTGTGAGGAGTATGGTTTGGATGATATTTTACCTAGACTAACATTTTTTATAAGCTTTTAAGAAGGTAGAATGGTAGGTTCAACCTTGATACCCCAGCCACATAAAGGAGAAATAGCAAGTGATATCAAAAAATCATTGCAAAACGACCCTCACAAGTGATATATCACTAAATAATACTCAATAACTATTGACACTTCTCTTTCAGAGCATATCTATGAATTCCCTTGTTCCAATCTAGGATTTTATGACCTGACCCAATCTAGGGTTTCATAACCTGGCAGGAGGAACAAACCCATATCAATCTCAAAAGGTAATTTCTTAAACCACGTATCCCCATCCACAGCTAATCTGATGGCTTTTGTGATTGAGGTTTCTGAAACCTCAAATATGATACTAGTGAAATCAACCCTTGTACCAGTGAACCTCTTGGAAAAATCCATAGAAACCTCAACATTATACCCTGTAATATTTTCAAAGAAGGTAAACCAACAAGCAAATTTCAACAACTATGTGTTAAGATTTCATATGCTAGACTAGATTCAACGGTGTTCAGTTCAAAATCATAACAACAACATATCCAGAATCACTCATAGAAACACAATCACAATATAGACACAACATTTATCCTGGGAAACCCTCAACGGCAATAAAACCCAGCAAAACTTCCTACGTATGAGATGTATAAAAGACAACCCCAAAAATAGGTGTTCTCCTCCTTTTGTTATTTCTCTCTCTCTCCTATGCACTACTCAAGTGCGTGATTCTATGTTCAAGTAAGAACCACATATCCTCTATTTATACACAATGATTCAAGTGATTTTTACCCTAAATAAGTCGACCCCACTAAACTGTCTGGGCCGACTTCACCTAGGAAGACTCAAAACAATATATTATATTATTTATTAGGGTACTAAAGACCCGAGGCTTTACCTCATGACTCTATGATGATCAAATACAATAGTAACACCCCATCGGAGGAATAATAACATCTCCCTTGGATTACATCAATAAAATACATTTAGAATATCCTTTTAAGTTACAATATTTCAACACTGCCCCTTAACGAGAAGGTTATTCTACTGACAACATCATCACGGACTATAGGATAACAGAGAGACATTAATTACAACAGTACATCGAGGTAATACATCTATACATCATAGGAAGTTTTCACGATCAGTAATTGGAACAGTTACTCTTCATCTTCGACATCACATGATCACTTGATCCTCTCGCAGCAATGCTTTGATATTTTGATCCTTCATAGCAGCACTTTGATCTTCTTGATCCTTTGCGGTACTTTGATCCTTTACCACAGCACTTCGATCTTCTCGATCCTTTGCAGTAGCACTTTGATATTCTCGATCCTTTTCAGCGGCACTTCGATCTTCTCGATCCTTTGTAGTAGCACTTTGATCTTCTCGATCTTTTGCAGCAGTACTTTGATTTTTTTGATCCTTTGTAGTAGCACTTCGATCTTCTTGATCCTTTGTGGTTGTTCTTTGATCTACTCGATCATTTCCTGGTGTACTTCGATCTACTTGATCCTTTGACTCCATGCTACCTGTAGTACACATGATCTATTTGCAGGATGATCAATTCCGATCACTTTCGGACTTGATTCCAAGGACTCTGCAATCCTCCATCAGCATGATCCATGAAATCGATCAGCTGAATCATCTACAACTAAATGTAGATATTGACCACACCCAGTTTCACCCCTATTGTCTATGAGGACTCATCGTAGACCATCCATACCACATAGGTTAGGACCTCTCCCAAGTGAGTGTTATACTACAGTATCTACACTTATGTGTAGTCATACTCTTCCAAGCAAGAGTATAGTCTACAAAGAATATCTCAACTGCATACAAAATGTCTCCCCATCATAGAAAATCCATAGCACACAAGTTAGGACCACTCCCAAGTGAGTGTTATACTATAGCACCCATGAGGACTCATCTTAGAGCATCCATACCACTGAAGTTAGGACCTTTCCCAATTGAGTGTTATTCTATGGAAAATACATATGAATGTAAGCATACTCTCCATACAAGAGTATAGTCTATAAAGCAGATCTTGACTGTATACACAATTTCAGTCCTGTCCTCCGTGAGGACTCATCGTAGAGAATCCATACCACAAAGGTTAGGACAACTTTTGAGGGAATTTTTATTCTACAATATCCACAACTGAATGTGGGTACTCTCCATGCGAGAGTAGCATCTACAGGGCCATCCTTAGCTAGTAAGGACCACTCTCATGAACAAAGTGTTATACCTACCATCCTCAAGAGAGGATACTATCATCCACAAGTAAATGTGGGTACTCTCCATGTGAGAGTAGCATCTGTAGGGCCATCCTTAGATAGTAAGGACCACTCTCAGGAATAGAGTGTTATACCTGCCATCCTTAAGAGAGGATACTTTCATCCACAAATAAATTTTAGACCATCATCATCACTGCCATCCATCATCGATGACAGTCTCATCATTACTCCCCCTTTCCTGGGAAGTTCCATATTATCAAATTGGTCCCCCTTTGTATGAGGAGGGTTCATGTCTTTGACCTAATATTCCTTTTTGAAGAAGGTCCATATCTTCATCATTTGTAGTCCCATCACTATTCCTCCTTGCAAGGAAATTCCTTTCGAACTACACCAAGCTTGTCATGGAAGTATTCAAACTTCACCCAAGATAGAGGCTTGGTTGGTACATCAACAACTTGCTCATCGGTACTCACATACTAGAGCTTGATAGATCCCTTTTTTACCATAACCCTTATAAAAAAGTATTGGATTTCTATGTGCTTTCATTTTCCATGGAACACCGGATTCTCTATCATCTTCATACAACTCTAGTTGTCACATAGAATTATTGTGGTTTCCAACTCCATGTCAAATAATCATGACATTGGCTTTCAAAGCCATATCACTTCATAACAAGCATCTTTAGTCATACTAAGAGCAACACTGGATTGTTTCTTACTAAACCATCAGATCATGGCAGATCCCAGACAATAACATCCACCTAAGGTGCTATTTCTGTCGATGGAACTTCCTGCCCAATCTAAATCCATATATCCATACAATTTGTAGCCATGATCTCTCCCATAGTGCAGTCCCAAATAAACCGTACCTTTTAGGTACCTCATCACATGCTTTGCAGCTATCAAGTGAACCCGTCTAGTTTTAACTAGATACTGACTCAAGGTGTTCAAAGTAAAGCATATATCTAGCCTTGTGTTCGTCAGATACATTAATGACCCAATAATATGTCTGTAGTGAGTCATGTCCACTAGCTCGAATGTCTCATCAGACAACACCTTCAAGTTGGTGTCCATGGGTGTGGCCATGGATTTACAATCCAACATATCAAATCTTTTCAATATTTCTACTGCATACTTTCCCGGATTCATAACGATTCCTGCTAGGCTCTTCCCTAAGAAATAATGCATCAATCCAAGATCTTTCATCTCGAATTCTTCAGCTATCTTCTTCTTGCAATCCTTGATATATTTCTCATTTCCAGTCAGAAATAGATCATCCACATACTGTTAGAGTATCGGTAAAATATCCTCATGGTATAACCGTCGCACCTCTAGGAATATAAAAATAAGTGGACTAACCGCCGCTCTTGGTGATATGGCCTTGTGTTGGGTTTCAAATGTTCATCAACATCTGCAGGTTTTGGTGTAACGGAAAACCTTACATGGTATCGAGCACAGGTCTCATGTTCAATTCCCCCGAGCTACGTTGGAGGAGGGGTGTTGGAGTATTATTACAACCTCCTCGTGGTATAACCGTCGCACCTCTAGGAATATAAAAACAAATAGACTAACCGCCACTCCTGGTGATAGGGCCTTGTGTTGGGTTTCAAACTTTCATCAACATCTGTAGGTTTTGGTGTAACAGCAAACCTTACACATACAACAATAGTATGACTGGTTCATCATACATAATCTTCATATAAATATTAGGATCAGCTTTACTCTTGGTAAACCCCATGATTTTCAAGAAGCTATCTATTCTTCCATACCAAGATCTAGGAGCTTGCTTCAGTCCATACAAAGCCTTTTTCAACTTGCATACATGATTCGCTCTGTCTTCAACTTCAAATCCTTGTGATTGTTCGATGTAAACCTCTTCCTCAATCACACCATTAAGGAAGGTTGTATTTACGTCCATTTGGTGTAAGTCCCACTTCATCATCAAGGAATGTTCCATGATAGTTCTCATGGAAGTGTACCTTTCTACTGGAGCAAATGTCTCTTCATAATTGATCCCCTCTTTCTAAGAGAATCCTCTAGCCACAAATCCTGCTTTGTACTTTTCAATACTTCCATAAATAGCATGTTTTATCTTGTAGATCCATTTCAAAGATACCATACTTTTGTTTTTTGGTTTCGAAACAATATCCCAAACATCATTCTTCATGATCGAATGGTATTCTTTCGTCATTTCTTTAAAACCCATTCTTTCTTCTGTGCAACTTCCTCATAGCTAGTGGGTTCTTGATCTACAAGGTCACACATCAAAGCTACATAGCTGGAATATGGCTTTGATCTTTTGTTGATTCTTATGGATCCTTCTAGCACTCCATATCTTTCTGCTTCTTGTATGATTTCTTTTACCCAAGCAAGTTTTCTCTTTCAAGAGATATCCATAGTAGGGGGCTCCTGAGGCTCTAGCATGTCATGATCTTTTGATGCTACTATTTCAGGAGATGGTTTATCTTCTATCCATCTGGGAGGTACATCCTATTCATTTACTTCTTCAAGCTGAAACCTTCTAGACTTCTTAAGATTTGTCTCTTCATCAAATGTTACATCCCTACTAATCTAGATATGATGGAATCTTGAAATGTATATCCTGGAGGCTTAGGAAATTTCACAGTATCCTACAAATATTCCCTTCTTTCCAAAAGGATCCAATTTGGTTCTCCTCTCTTTTGGAATATGTACATATACTGGGAAGCCAAATATCTTGAGATGGCTTACTTCGGGTTTCTTTCCAGCATACATCTCTTCAGGAGTCTTGAATCCAAGAGCACTATGAGATAATCTATTTTGCACATATACGGTCGTTCTTGTTGATTCATCCCATAGGTGCATGGGGGGGTCCTTGTCATGAATCATGGTCTTCACTGCTTCCATGATAGTTCTATTATTTATTTCCACATCACCATTTTTTTAAGGATTATAGGGAGTGGTTAGTTCCCTCTTGATTCCTGCATCGTTACAAAATGCTTCAAATTCCTTTGAAGTGTATTCTCCACCATTATCTGTTCTCATTGTCTTGATTCTCTTTTCTGAGTGGTTCTCTATCAAGGCTTTGAATTCCTTGAATTTCCTGAACACTTCACTCTTATTCTTCAAGAAGTATATCCATGTATTTCTTGAATAGTCATCAATAAATGTGACATAGTACTCATGTCCACTTAAGGATATGGAGGGCATAATACCTCATACATCACAATGGATTAGCTCCAACGTACCTTTGGTATCTGTTTCACTTTTTGGAAAGGGATTCTTGACGTTCTCTTCCTTTAAACATCCTTTGTAGGTTCCCTCATGTTCGATCTTCATATCTGGTAAAACTGTTACCACCTTTCTCACATAGGGAAATGATTTGTAGTTGATTTGAGAAAGTCTCCTATGCTACAATTCACTTGAGCTAGTAGTCTCATGGACAAGGGTTGTCTCTAGATGTCCTTTGAGTTTGTACAATCCTTCTTCTTCTCTAATGACTATAGCATCATCAAGTGTCTTTCCTTTGGTCCACATAAGTACTTTTCCATCTATAAAAGAAACTCTATATCCTTTCTTATCTAGAGCTGAGATGGAAAGTAGGTTATTTTTCAAATTTGGTACATACAGTACTTGTTGTACAGGATTATGCACCTAATAACCATAGGTCTGGGGTTACCAACATACTCAATTACTTGCAGACAATTGACTTCTAAAGTGCAGAATAGGAAATAGGAGGGTTAGAAGGACTTACTTATTAAACGAAGGTCGATCCTTGCTTATCCTCTTCCTCTCTGTTCCACTTCCAAAGTCTTAAGGATTGCTCCTCTTTCACCTGTCAAGAAACACTCTTCCAGATACAAGATGATTCATGTACATATAGGCAGGTTAGATAAAACACATATCATACTAAAATATAAACATTTATCCAATCACAAGACATGAAACACATATGGAAGAAGTAATCTCTTTATTATCAATAATGGAAAGAGTTAAGGTTACAACCCAGCGTCTGAGACAAGAACTCCTCTACAACCAAAGGATTCTGAGTTTCACTCCTCCAAAGGCTTCTGTAAACAATCCACCAGCATAACTTTGCTCTCCAAGTTTCTATCTCCAACACCCTCCCCAAGGCCTGTATTTATATGGGTGAAATAAGGCAGTTCTCGAAGGTTGGGGAAGTTGTAGCAGTTAAGGAAATTAAGTTAAATGGATTAACTAATCTCCCATTAGTGCGTGTTTTTATGTTTTCATGTTAAGATATACATCCGCGGGTATGTAGTAGAGCAACACGTGAATTATTCACGACTAAGCATAAGGGCAACCCACGAATACAAGGATTCGCGACTTGCATCAACCGGGACTCGCGAATGACTCACGAGTTGTATAGAAGAATAGTCACGAATACATCTCAACATGGTAAAATAGCAAAGTAACCAGCTGGGTATATAGGGAATGTACTTCATCATAAGCCAAGCTATAGTGTTTAAGGCAAACCTATATCCATAAGTGTCCTTTTGTCTGCCAACCTGAGGGATGTCAGCACTCGGACGAAGAGGTGCCATTCAGGTGTATAACAGATGCCCCCTAATGTGTGAGGTCAGAGGGGAACGATGGCCGAAATACATTAAAATATTTAGCTCTGGAGAAACTCAGAAATCCAATGGAGCAGAAAGAGTACCTGAAACAAATACATAGTAATGTCATATGAAAAATTACATCTGAGGATGTTATGTTCAATTTACTGGAACACTAGCTCCTTTACAATATTTGAGTACATCATATGATACGGGTATTAAACCACGTATATTACAAAGGTGGATCGAAGCCACAATATACAATAATGATGAGTCTTCAAAGATCTAGAAGCTATGTAGATTGATCGAACATAATCTTGCGTAACTTAGCCCATATGTGAGGGACTAAGGTCTTCATAAAGGATCCCAAAGAACCAGTACAATCCAAGCCATGTGAATAAGGGTAAGCTGAAGTCGAACATGGAAAGGATTCAACAGTTTGTCAACCAATAAGGGATAGTTGACAACTGAAGCAAAGGAATTCACCAATGATGGAAGTGAATCCTGAGGTACGATCGTCAAAACTCTAGGTCTTCGTCATCAGGAAGTACTGAAACGGAACCATGTGGTGATAAGGAAGGCAACAGATCCTCCAATGGATCACAAGAGTGACTAGGAACTGGGCAAAGAAGGGAGAAACAAATAGATAACAGATATAACAGTGATGGAATCAGGCTATAGATCAGACATTGGGAAGAGTCCTTGAACAGTGAGCACAACACAGAGATGACCCAAGGCAGCGTAGAACGGATAGATAGAACAACTAGACTTATCTGTCATGTAGGAGACATGATCAGATTCCCTAGGTATAATGGACAAGAGGAGGAGTAAGAAACTCAAAGTGATAGCTGAACACAAGTACACACTGAAACATGGATATCGGAAAGCAAAGAGTGCTATGTTCAAGGATGACATGCTGCCATTACTGAAAACAAGAGAAAACTTCTTCCTTACCGTCCCTGTTAAGTTTTAATGAGTCCAGGAAAGTAAACTCGGTTCCCTCTTCATTTTTTAACAAGCTTGAAGAGATGGGAAAATAATGCTTGATAGTGTCACTGATTCGTGGATTTAATGAACCCGAACTAGTACATGCTCAACCGGTATTTTCACATTTAGAGAGTCTGAAAATGCCAAAGAAGACTCCAGGGGGGTCCTTTTTCATCCAATTTAGTCTCCTGAGGCTGAAAAAGTATAAAACAAACCACAGAAGAACTCTCTTAACTTCCGAAGAAGAAAAGGTGAACCTTTTTCGTACTTAGTCAAGGAGGTCCCAAAAAGGTTAAATTACCACCTACCCTACGCTCCTTCCAGAACAGCATAGAATAGCTTGAGTTTTACGAGTGTGAAGGAAAGCAATATCACTCGGAAAGATCCATTTGGTTATGAGAAATGGGGCTTACAACAATAAACTCGTTGCTTTGTTCTTTAGTGTTTAACGAGCATGACAAAGACACAAAGTACACTTGGAATATTTTTCATGTTTGGGTCCAGAGCACGAAAAAGAGAAAACTAAGCTCAAACCGGGTGTTCCTTTTCCATAAATTTAGTCCCTCAGGTCCGGAAAAGTGATAAACCTGTACCTGAGAATAATCTTCTCGATTCAAAAGAAAAGAGAGTGATCCTTTGTCGTATTATTCCGCATGGTCCGAGAAAGAGATAACCTACCACCAATGCGGATGCCCGTTCACATATTCTTAACGAGCTTGAACGGACGAGATAACTCGGCAGTCAAGTCTGTTTTGAAGGAGTCAGACCTGGGCCTAAAGAAACTCCATAAGGGCGAGGAGTCCTATAAAGGGATAGCTTGTAAAAATACATTCATAAGAAGCTCTATTTGGCATGAAAAATAGCTAAAAGGACACCCCTGGACCTGAAATAGTGGCGGCATGAGCAGCAAAGGATGACAAAGGCATAGAAAGATGATACTCATGAAATAAGGACCCTAGCCACGGAATAACAATGGTAGAGACAAGGGACTAATGGCTTAGAATACCATAGTCCATGGCAAAATGTTAAATACTAAGGTTAATGTGGAGTGATAAGATGCCAACATGTGTTGGAAATAGCGAAACCACCCTATTCGAGCAACAACATTTTGTAAAAGTTGATAAACCTGTTCCAGGGTACAAAAGTATGGCATTAGTTGATGAGCATTTCAAACTATAGAATAAAAACCCACCTTATGAAATATTATTTCTATAAATAGAATGAAAATTAAAACTTTTCATACCATTTGAACTTTGTGAACCATAAAGAGCAAGAATACCCTCTACCTTTGATCGATCACCGAGGACAATTGGACCGTCAAAATCAGAATCTGTCAGCTTTAGGTAACTCTACACCCTAAGCCCTTTAATTTGATCCAAGCAAATATTAAAATTAATGGTGAATTCGGTATTTATGAGCAGCCCAAAATTACCACAGTACGCATTCGCGGGTTGCTACACAGGAGAGTCCTGAATACGCGTTTCATTCGCGGGTTGTCTAACTAGACAGCCGCGAATGATTCGCGACCTGTCTAAAGGGACAGTCGCGAATGCTGCGCAAAAGGGAAAAACTTAAAAAATATGCAACATTTTTAAATTTTTAATGTGAAATACTGAATCCAAATTGCTTGTATTTGCCAGGTAAACATGGTTCTGGAGTGGAGAGAGAGAGAGCATGAAGTAATGGATAATGCGGCGCTCCAAAGAACACCCACAATACAAGCATTGAGGACTTGTGGGCTGCTGAATTTCTTTTGTACCTCGCCCATGCAGGCCAATGTCCACATATTGGAATTCATGGTCAATTACTAGGACCATGAGTTGGGGATGTTCAATATTCAAGGTGAGACCTTAGAGCTTACCGTGGAAGATATATATTTCATTACCGGGTTGTCACAACGGGGAGCACCGGTGAACTTGGAGGGAACTGGCAGGGGCGATGACCCCTTAAGTGTTCAAAACTATGTAGACATGTTCTGCATACCAGGTACTCAGAAGAAAGGAAGCAACGTTCTCATTGCAGACATCCAGGATTTCACTCTCCAGGTATTGGCTAGTACTATTGTGAGACTTGCAGGATCATCAGGGTTACATATGGCCACCAGGAATCAAATGAGGGTGGCAGTTGATTGCTTTAGAGGCGCTCTCTATGATTGGTGCTCGGGAATTGCCCCCATCATGAAGAGGCAATTATCCGACTACAAGAGAGGAAGACGCAAGAACTTTGGCTATGCAAGCATACTAGTAGTGTTCTTCTTCGAGAGAGTGCCAGCTATGAGCCCTGCTATACCACTACAGATCTGATCGCCACGGCAGCCAAGGCTGAGCCAGTGGGGAGACATATTCCTCCGTCACGGAGGAGGGGACGTAGTACAGAGTGTATATATGACTTTTACACATGGTGGGAATGACAGCTACCGACATTGGAGCAGTTTCCATACGCCGGAATGGACTTCCGAGGTGACCCCAACCTCATTCTCCCTCTAGGAGCAATATGGGGCGATATGGGTAAGTAATTTTTAATTTTTTATCATTATCAAATTTTTATGAATTTTTCACATGATAGGGATATACATATGTACAAGTCTTAATCCGATTTATGTGTCAAAATGCAGATATTGGACCAGTCCGCCCTGAAGGGCACCCCCGCATGTTCGTGCGTCCGGTTGTAGGAGGAGACCCAGGATTGGTCAGGGTACTCAAGGGGAAGCTGGCTAGGCTAACCCAACAAGTACCCACTATACAGATCAAGCATATCCCTGCAGCCATGTAGGATTTTGTAGTTGGGGTTCCATCGGTTTGGCTATGTCTTTTCAGACGAGTAGCTAGAGCAGTACTTGTATACAGAGATGCGGTGGAGGCTGTCGAGGCCGAGGAGGCTGAGGAAGCTAGGGTGCATAGAGATCATGGGGACCAAGGTGGTCCTAGTGGCCTGGGCAGCCAGGCTTAGTTCTAGGAAATTTTGATGCATGATGATCCAAATTTTTGTACTTTTTGTATATGACTGGATCTACGGATCAGACTCGATCTATCTACAAACAGATATTTTGCATATATATATATATATATATTGATGTTTGGTTGTCGGCTTATTTACAAGTGTTTTTTATATGTTTGTTGTATATTTTATAAAATGTGTGTGAGATGCCAATCCAAAATATAATTAGCATATGCATCAGTCAATGAATTTTGGTTTCATGGAATATGATTGAAAGTAATAACTTCAAAATGTGTTTCCAGTAAACGAATTTGCATAAACTGACGTAACAAGATAGGATTTTGTACCTGATAAGCTCTATTGAGATGGGAAACTACCAACTGAGAATCCAAACGGACTTCAAGCTGGGTGATGCAACGTGACAAAGCATCCCATAGGAGCTCAATAACAGCCCTATACTCAGCAACATTATTAGAAGCAGGACCAAGACAAGCGCCGCCCGCGACAACTAGCTGTCCTGAGGGAGAATAGATAACCCATGCTGCTGAAGCCAGGTTACAAGTGTGACGACTGGCACCATCAACAAAACCTACATCCATTTCGGAATACATCTGCAACAACCAGTAGATAATATAAAAAACAAAACTGACAACCTATTGTACATAAAATACATACAATAAAAATACAAGAAAAAGTGATAAGCCTAAGCATAGTACTTCTTCAGGTAGAGCCCATTTCTAGGCTCAGGCAGCTTATTCCCATCATAATCTACTAATTCATATGCACCTTTACTTAATACCTTCGACACAACATAGGGTCCTAACCACATAGCCTTGAATTTTCCTACCCCTAGGGGTTCTTTATCTTGGTCCCAAAGCAAGACAAGTTCTCCTTTAGAGAAAACCCTAGGTTTGACCATTTTATCATATTGAGATTTAACCCTATTTTTATGCGCCTGATTGGCAGTCAATGCATCTCTACGTTGCTCATCAAGGTGTTCTAGATGTACTAGACGTTCTTCAAGCTCAGTCGTATCAAGTAGCACATGAATGGCTATCTTCAAAGACGGGATTTCGCATTCAATCAGAGTAACTTCTTCCACCCCGTGAACAAGTTGGAAAGGGGAATAACCCATGGCAGTCTTAACATTAGTTCTGTAAGCCCAAAGAGCAGGATATAACATGATGTGCCAATTAGAATGGGCTGCATCAATTGTTCGTTTAAGGATAGTTTTCAAAGTCTTGTTTACAGCCTCAACCTGACCATTTGCTTGTGGATAGTATGGAGAAGAGTGTTCTTGTCTAAATTCGAGCATTGTAGTCAGTTCTGTCATCATATTATTTTGAAAATTATTGCCATGGTCAGTGACAATCACTTTGGGAATACCAAACCGCGCGATAATTTGATTGAAAACAAAGAAAGATGTTGTTTCCCCGTTGTCTTTGAAAGTAGGAATTGCCTCTGCCCATTTTGTAAAATAGTCAACAACGACAATGATGTATTTATGCCCCCCAACCGAGACTAGGTTGCACGTCACGTAATCGATCCCCCATTTCATGAAGGGGCCTACCGAGACAACAGGAAATAACGGAGCAGGATGAGACCACATTTTCTTGGTGTAAAGCTAACATGGATGACAGCGCTTCACAGCTTCCACACAATCCTTGAAGGTCGTGGGCCAGAAATATCCAGCACGCAATATCTTCTGGGCCGTTGCTAACCCAGATAAATGACCCCAACATGCTCCGCTATGGGAATCATTTAGGAAAATCTCCGCTTCCTCATGAGTAAGGCAGCGACGCAAGACAGAATCTACCCCTCGTCAATATAATGTATCTCCTATAATGAGGTAGTTCTTGGCATGAAGGTGTAACTTACACCGTTCCTCCCTAGAGTAAGCGGCAGGATACTTCAAAGTCTGAAGATATATAAGAATATCCTCATACCAAGGATCAGAGGTGGATATAAGGAAGATGTACTCATCTGGGAATGAGTCATCCTCGACCACTACATTCTCTTCCGTGGGAAATTCTGCTATTAGCTCAGCAAAAACTAAGGACTTTTTAGACTTAGGGGATTGGAAATCCAAGTCAAACTCATGGAGAATGACTATCCACTTGTTAAATTTTCCCCCAACAATCTGTCGGGATAAGACATATTGGAACGGATTCACATTCGCCACTACTGTTGTGGTCCTCAGTAAAATGTAGTGGCGCAACCTCTGCACAGCATAAACAGCTGCTAAGGCTAACTTCTCGACGTGGGAGTATCTAAGCTCAGGTCCGGCCAAAGCACGGCTAAGATAATAAACAGCATGCTCAACAAGCTTGTCGTCCTCCTGTACTAGAACTACCCCAATGGTCGACTCCGACACGGCCAGATATAATATGAAATCCCTAGAATAATCTGGTGGACGTAGCAAAGGAGCCAACAGCAAAGCTTTTTTCAATGCCTCGAACGCAAGTTGTGTGGTTTCATCCCATACAAATTGGGTGTCCTACTTGAGCAAGTGCATGAAACCTTTAGTGATCTTGGCATAATTAACGATAAAACATCGAATAAAGTTAGACTTTCCTTGCAGGCTTTGAAGTTGCCTGAGAGAACGAGGAGGAGGCATATTTACAATGGCCTCAACTTTCAATGGATCCACCTGGATGCCTCTAATAGAGACAATGAATCCGAGTAATCTACCTGACTCGACGCAGAATACACACTTGTGGGGATTCAAGTGAATTTTATAATATCTGCATCATTCAAAAATTAACTGTAAATGATCTAGATGTTGGATCCTCTTGCGAGAATGTGCAGGCAAATCATCAAGGTAGGGTTCGACAATGGATTTTATATCATGAAAAGAAAAGTTCATGGCTCGTTGAAAGGTAGCCCCAGCATTTTTCAATCCAAAGGGCATTTTTCTATACGCGAATGTACCCCAAGGACAAATGAAAGCAGTTTTATGCTGGTCTTCCGGTTTGATTTGGATTTGATTGTAGCTGTAGAAACCATCCATAAACGAAAACACCTCACTCCCCGCACATGCATCTATGATCTGGTCAATAAATGGTGTGGGGTAGTTGTCCTTAGGACAGGATTTCTTAAGGTCTCTAAAGTATGTACAAACATGAATAGTCCCTTGCTTTTTATCAACAGGAACAAGGTTGGACACCCATTCAGTCAAAGCTATGGGATATATAAAACCAGCTTTCAACAGCTTTTCAACTTCTGCCTTCACAGCCACCGCTTTACACAGGTTCACGGGTCTTAATTTCTGTCGAACCAACTTGGCATCAGGATAGGTTCGGATTTCATGTTGAACAATAGATGGATCAATGCCTGGCATCTCCTCATATGACCAGGCAAAGATATCGTGGAATTTCTTGAAAAGGGTAGTGTAGATGGCAATCTCCTCCGGAGAGCAGTTTGCACCTATATAGATATTTTCCACGACATCTGGGTTCACAGAGATGTTGATGGGTATAGTGGCGGAAATGTTTGCCATATTCCCCTCAGCAAACACCCCTTCCCTAGGCAAAGGGTTGATAGGTACCTCAACATCTTCTGACAGTCTCACTTTAAACTCTTGGTTTTCTATCTTGCTTAGATCTGGAAGAAATTAGGATCGATGATGAAGATCCTCACAAATCTTATCACGTCCACTCATGGCTTCCAGAATAGCTTCATTGGAAGGTAAAATGGTATCTAAGCAATCTATGGAATGCAAAGAGTTTTCTGCCCAGGCAGGAAAATAGACTTCTTCCAGATCGTCTGAGACTGTAAGAGGATCTGGAATGGGATCAACAGTGGCTTGAGTGATAGCTTGATAAGCCACCTCCACTACCGATAAGGGCACTTCAGGTTCATGGGGAGTTGGGAGGACCCAAGGATCAGTCCTATCGACAACCATAGCGATGGAATTCCCCACAGTAGTAGAACCAATGTAATTCACCGGGGCTAGAAGGTCAAATGTGCCCATCAATGATGCGTACATTCCAGCTCCCAAGCTCTGTGCAGCAGGTTTGGCCTCATCAACCAATGGAACAGTGGATTCCTTAGACTCTAAACGGCCTTTTTCGGGTAAAATCAAGTTGGACAACAGTAACGAACTTTCCCTCATGTGGAAAAACCACGACACGAAGAACAACCGATGCAACAACAGTCATTGCATAAGTCCAATTCCTTCCCATAAGCAAATTGTAGTCCAAGGGAGCATCAATCACTTCCACTTCAACAGACACTTCTTTCCCTGCCAACTTAAGCTCAAATGCGGGTAGGATACCATGCGAACAGAAAGATCTTCCATCGAAAGCAATAAGCAAAGTGTTTGATGGGACCAGCTCTGGGGATCCAAGAGCTTTCCAACAAGCCAGGGACATAACACATGTAGAGGCTCCCTCATCAATAACTGCCCTTCCGATGGTCTTACCACCATGCACGACATCTATTGATAGGGCTACATGGTAAGGCAGGCGAATTTTGACATCAGATAGATTGAATTTCGCCATGAGACTCGAAGAATCCATGCTACCTAAAGCTGCTAAGAGAGCATCCCGCTGGGCAGGACAACTCTGTAGCACCTCTAAAGCTAACATTACACAAGGGGTTTGAGCTAAATATTCAAACATAGAGTAGTTTGAAGCAGCCCTAGCTTTGGGGTTATGCAAGGTCTTCTTGAAAACACCTTTTGGCATTAGAGGAAATTTGGGGTCTAAAATGGGCCTTATAAGAAAACGTGCCAAAATAAGTTTTTGTGAGTTGGAATTCAAGAACCAATAGAATTTCAATAAAATAAGTCAACCATAATGGTTGAATTGACATATTTGTCATTAAAAAAAACTACTTTTTTTGTTCGTATTTTCGACATATCTCATTGTGTTTTTACTCAAATTTTGATCGAGAGAGCTCGTTGGATGTAGAATTTGATTTCGCATCCAACGAGTACCCACACTGCATACTTTTGACAGACCCCGCTACCCCAAAAACAAGAAATACCTGGAAAAAAAAAGTGATGATGACATCATCATCACATTTTTCAGGTATTTCTTGTTTTTGGGGTAGCGGGGTCCATCAAAAGTATGCAGTGTGGGTACTCGTTGGATGCGGAGTCAAATTCCGCATCCAATGAGCTCTCCCGATAGAAATTTGAGTAAAACCACAGGGAGATATGTCGAAAATACGAACACAAAAGTAGTTTTTTTCTTTCTTCCTCCAAAATTAATCAATATTATTTTATTATTTTATTATTTTCCTTAGGAGGCCCATTTTAGACCCTAAAATTCCTCTAATGTATTTTCAACATAGTTTCGACAAGTTTCTCTATTGTGAGAGGGTTGGAAGGTTCACCTACAGCTTTACCCTTCTCAAGAGTCTCGTTCTCATAGTTTTTGTTCTTGGTTTGCAACAGAGTCGAAGATCGAACCATGTTGATATAGTTAGGGTCAGGGGTAGCTTGAGTGACCCCTGCTACATTAGAAGCTGAAGCAGAGTTCTGTCCTTGGGGAAAAGGATCCTTCAGGACAACCAGTTTTTGAGCTTTGAGCAGCTTCTGGGCTTGATCCATAAGGGGACAAAGGTGAGTAAGGTGGTCCTCTTGGCACAACTTACAAGGGAACTTGACCTTCTTCTTTTCTTTTTTTCCCCCATCAGCATTGTTTGCGGGATTTGGCTTGTTTTGGTTTCCCTCTCCCTTTTTACCCTTCTTTTTCTTCCCGTCGGGCTGTTGATTGCCCTTCTGAGAAGTTTGCGCAAAAACATTTGCATTCTGGGGAGAGGGGGCAGCCTTTGCTGCCTCCACCGTAGATTGTTTGAAAGACAATTGGTGAAGCTGTTTAGTCAAAGACTCTACAGTGGGAGTGTTAACGGACCTGTTGAGACCTGGAATTTCGCAGGCGACAACAGTGAAGGATTCTCCCCAATCAACGTTCCCAACTAGCCCGTTGACTGTTTGGAATATGGAATCCATCCGGCTTGCGGTCCGGCTACCGTAGGTCAAGAAACAAAACAAAGGCCTTACCGGTTGCGGCCCGGCCCACCGAGTTTTTGTATTTTGACTTTAAGAAATGAAATGCAAGTGCCTAACTAAATGCAGGGAAATCAAGATGCGGGGAGCGGTCACAATGTGATGCACAGGCTCTTACCTCTCGTCTTATGCTCGCCAGCAACCGAATCAGATATAATAAGAAAGAAACTAACTATCTAATCTATCCCTAGGGAGCAAGGTTATCATTTTGGGTGAGCAATACATTTTTGCACATGCACTATGAAGAATCATAGATAGCTGGTATTTCTTTCAAGAAACATGAACACTTACAGATATTTAAATAACCAGATAGCTGATCATTTTATAACAACATTTATTACTCACAGTGAAAAATATCTCAGCAACTACTGAAGAACATTTAACAAGAACATACGCTTAGAACATTAAATACTCTTACAGTAAATGAGAAAACAGCTGAAAACGAAATAGTTTCTCTTCAACATTATTCATTGAGCTGCATTGATACATCCCACTTTTCACTCTCTCCAACAGGAAAAATTGCAGTTTCCTTTGCAAAACGAAGTAGTTCCTCTTACAAGCAAACATTTACAAAATTTTCCAGGGAAAAAAGCCATTACTCCGTTCCAACTTCCAATATTTAAACTACAATTACAGAGTGTTTCATTTTCCAGAGGCATGGTCTTTCAGTTTCTCAGACGCTTCACATTCCTTTCTCTTGTCTGTATGCGATCATGAACCCACTTGGTGACTGATTCGTTCCTCGAATATGCCTATTCATTGTTCCGGATTTCGTCTTTTTATTGCCATTGATCTCCTCGATGATTCCCCTGGCATCAGTTATACTTCTTCCAAAAGGTTCGGTTTTCTCCATGCCATAGTAGTTTAACCACTCTCTCGAACCATCCTACAATCAATCGACAAGTATCATTTATTGGAAGGGCGTTACAAGCAAACATCTGACTCTCACAATTGAATGACTATGCCTCAAGGAAGCGGCCTTGTGTGTCTCCGGTTCTAAGCGGAAAATGATCGAGCCTTAGGAGGGAACTTATAAATCGGCAGTTGAAAGGCTTCTACATCGGACGGGACAAGACTTCGGGAGCCGCAACGACGGAAGGGTTATAGGGACCGGGTGAGCGAAAACAAGGGCAAAAAGGTTTAATCGGACGTCGGAGGGAAAAGTGCTTCGGGAGCCAGAACGGGTGGTCCATCCGCAACAGCGGACGGGACAAGGGCTGAAGAAAGCGACGAGGGCGGGAGAAATCTTAGTCGGGTGTCGGAAGACATTAAAATCGGAAGCGGGATGGATATCCCAGCCGCAACAGTAGACGAGTCCGGGATCAGGGCAAGCGGTTGCAGGTTAATACGAATCGGGCGCTGAACTATTCTAGGAGCCGCAACGGTGGAAGGGACAAAGCAAAAGCGGCCGATTCGCTAGAAACTCAAGTGATCGAAAAATTTCAAAAAATTAACGACAGTCCAAGTCCATTATACCTTCATGTCGACAATCCATCAAATAACAGTTAGCCATCTTAAATTTAACTCTGCAATTTGCTGCAAAACTCAAGCACGAACAGAATGTAGAAACGGGCTGCGCTTAGAATGTTAAAAATATCAGCATTTAAAGCATGACCGAAGAAAAGTCAAGGATGAAACAACCTGAAGCGAAACTTAGTTATAAGGAGGGGCCCTAAATTTAAAAGATTTGGGGAGAAAAAAGTTGCAGTAGCAACAGGACCCAACCACACCATCGGCATGGGGTCCATGTTTAGGTTTCTCCGCTTCGTGCGAAGGCCTCGGTGCCTCAGGGATGATCTCATATAAGATCCCAGACTGTGAATAAATCAAATCTAACTGTTGGGCCCTGATTATGGCTTCTTCTTCGTTCGTTACTCCTGATGTGGAAACATCCTTAGATATGTATGGCAACAGTGACTTAAGGAACCATTCTAATAGAAACTCAAGAGGAATGGTGGCTTTGATAAGACTCTTTCACCTCCTCCACTCTTGGATATGATCCAAGATGTGGGTAGCCTTGTTTTGTCAAAAAGTAGACAACAATTCCGTTCCGAAATCGTATCGAACCGGAAGCTGAAAGTGGCTAAGGAAAGCAGTAGCCAAATCCCAGAAACTACTAAAGGTAGCAGAAGGCAATTCAATATACCATTTTGCAGCCGTACCTGTCAAGGTCCTTTGGAATAGTCTCAATCTAATTGAATCCTCATTCAACGAATTGGAAGAACACCATAAGTGGAAAGTGGTGGCATGTGCCCCAGGATCTTCACCAGTTTTACCTTCGAACTTAGGGATATCTAAGGGCAACTTGGTGGGAACAGGTGGCCACAAGGGGTCATGCCTCACCGGGTCATTCATCAATTTTGACAAGTCTGGCAAGTTTAAATTTGCCAGAAAAGGAATTTTGGGCCTAACCGGGGCACTAGATGTGCCAGCTTGGGGATTAGAGGGACCTGCCCCCGAATGCCCAAGGGTAAAAGTGGGGTTGCCCCCAGCAACCAGTTGTGAAGTGGGAATGTTGCTTTGAAATGGATTCCATCCGTAAGCCATAGGATTGTGGGTGGGAGGTGCAGTGTAAGTGGTTCAGGTCGTCCCCATAGAAGCAGGGGTCTGAAAGACTGGAGCAGGTATCCCTTCGCTAAATAGCGAAAAGGGAGAGCTCGTGTAAGGGACCGAAATAGGGGTTTGGAAGCTTTTCCCATAAGAGGTGTTGCTCCCAAACTGCACTCCTACATATGAAGGAGATGGACCTACGTATGGATTGGATGGGGGAATGTGCCCCCCATTCCAAGGGTATCCTTGAACAAATGCCAAGGATCCAACCGGACCACTCTCGGTAATGTAAGGAAAGGAAGAAGGAATGGTAGGTATACTGGGGATCCCAGCAACCATGTCACCAGAAGTACCTCCTATGTTGGAGTGAACTGGTGGTTGGACCACCCGGCTCGCTGGAGTCAAAGGTGTAGAAGGCAAACTAGATCTAGGGGCACTTACCGAGGGATGTAGTACCCCTTCAACCGGAAGGGTTGAGGTGAACACAAAAGGACTTTCTTCTGCAGAAGACATGACTCTAACCACAGGGACACCTAGCACTAGTGAATCAAAAGGTCTAACCTGGACGATCACGAGATTGTTTAAATCAGTCAAGGGGGAGTTAAAATTTCTTGCAAACTCGTCAGTCTGCAATTCTTCTATCTCAACTGTGTCAAGATTGAAATGGTTAGCAATGAGTTTTGGTTCACCAAGAACTTCACTTATTCCTACAGGTTCAAATGAACCCTCTGTGTCTAATCTCCTCCTTTGAGGTAAAGGTGGAGGCTCCAATGCAGTGATAGGAGGAAGGTTTCTCAACCTTCTTGACCTTCTAACAGGTTGGTCCTCCAGAATTAAAAATTTAAAAAATCACACCCTAAGGCCAACTAAACACAGGCAAAACCACAGAGCATACACTAAAAATTCCTAAAGTCTCAAGCAATCAAACCAGGGTAAAAGATATACTTTCCCGAAGAAAGCTGGTGAACGATTACTTGGCATCCTTGAAGTGGTTCTTAGGCACAAGTGGAGGAATCACCCACCGCCCTCCTACACTTTCAACAAGGGTTACCTTCCAAGCCCGTTCAAGGTGAACCAGAAATAACCTTCTGGTTTACCTAAGTATGAACCCTAAAAAGACAAGAGACTAAAGGCTACCTTGGCAGTATCAACAGTCTGGGGGGACAGTCGTCAGCCGAACTCGTACGCATGGGAAGGGTATCTGAGCCCGAAACTCTGTCTAGGACAGAATCCCCAGATGCATAAAAGTCCTGGGTTACGCTTTGACAAGGATTTGGAGGGTTATCTCCTCTGTCCAAGCCTCCACGCGGCCTAGTGCTTAACTCCTGTTTGAGAGGAGCTTCCCAGATACAATGATAAAGTCAAGGATTTACCTAAAGAAATTTCCACTACGTCTGAGTTTATAACTTGTGGGAAGTTTACACTCCCTAACCCACAAGTCTAGCCTAAGCTAGTAGGTGAAAGGCCACTAAAAATAAAAACTTACTAGTAAATTTTAATTTATGCGTTTATTTTAGAGGGTTGTTCTTTACTCGAGAGGTAACGGAGTGATATACTGTATGGTGTTTTGACTCAAACAAGAAACAAATGAAAGTAAAGGTGTATTCAAAGCAAACTACTACTATAAAATAAACTTCTTTTCATTTTCTTGCAAATATGTATTGATGAATTAAATGCAACAATAAGAGAAACTAAGCCTATATTTTTGTATATTTTGAGAAAATGCAACAATAAGAGAAACTAAGCCTATATTTTTGTATATTTTGAGATTATATTTTTAAAATGAAACAAACACTACTTATGCAAAATCACAATGCAAAAGGTTAACTATGTTTTCTTTTCACCTTTAAAAATGCTCAAAAATCTACTATGCATCTACAATGCACTCTACTTGAGTAAACTTGAAATTTATAAATTGTATAAAAGCCACAAAATGAAGCAAACAGGTTTACAGAACCAACAGACCACCACAAAGAGGAATGCTAGGAACCCTAGCTTGGGTGCAAACAATGACAAAGAATCACTGCAGACTTACAAAGGAAAGTGACAACCAGCTACTATTAGAAGACAGACTGGAAAAAACAGAGCCCAAGACCCTGATCACTGGTCTGGACTAAGACACTTTAACCCACAACCCAAACATGCCAAAATACTTCAGGATGCAAACAGTAAATAAATCAAGCACAAAAGACTCAAGGGCTTTCAAAAAGCACGAAGTGTGATCACCTGTGGCATTCAAACAAACTCTACAGCATTCTTAAAGAAAATCTTCTCAGAAAACAGGGATTATACCAAGAAAAAGAACAAGCAAACTCTTACTTAAAAATCCCAATTTCCAGGAGTATTCGCAACTGTGTATAAGAGCAAGTCGCGAATGATACGTGACTGTCTAGTATTACAACCCACGAATTCAAACTAGTATTCGTGACTGTCTAGAAAGACAACCTGCGAATGGGTATAAATTTTTTCTCAAAAAATCAAGAAAAAACCCAAGACTTTCAAATGCTGAAGCAAATAAGAACCAGGATAAAAATCACAAACAGACTCACAAGCAAAACTGGTCAGGACGACAAAAATGACCTACAGTAGTCTAGGCTATCCCCAGCGGAGTCGCCAGTTCTATTGTACAGGATTATGTACCTAATAACCATAGGCCTGGGGTTACCAACATACTCAATTACTTGCAAAAATTTGACTTCTAAAGTGCAGAATAGGAAATAGGAGGGTTAGAAGGACTTACTTATTAAACGAAGGTCGATCCTTGCTTATCCTCTTCCTCTCTGTTCCACTTCCAAAGTCTTCAGGATTGCTCCTCTTTCACCTGTCAAGAAACACTCTTCCAGATACAATATGATTCATGTACATATAGGTAGGTTAGATAAAACACATATCATACTGAAATATAAACATTTATCCAAGTGACAAGACATGAAACACATATGGAAGAAGTAATCTCTTTATTACCAATAATGGAAAGAGTTAAGGTTACAACCCAGCGTCTGAGACAAGAACTCCTCTGCAACCAAAGGATTCTGAGTTTCACTGCTCCAAAGGCTTCTATAAAAAATCCACTAGCATAACTTTGCTCTCCAAGTGTCTATCTCCAACACCCTCCCCAAGGCCTGTATTTATATGGGTGAAATAAGGCAGTTATCGAAGGTTGGGGAAGTTGTAGCAGTTAAGAAAATTAAGTTAAATGGATTAACTAATCTCCCATTAGTGTGTGTTTTTATGTTTTCATGTTAAGATATACATTCGAGGGTATGTAGTAGAGCAACCAGCGAATGATTCGCGACTAAGCATAAGGGAAACCCGCGAATACAAGGATTCATGACTTGCATCAACCGGGACTTGCGAATGACTCGCGACTTGTATAGAAGAATAGTCGCGAATACATCTCAACATGGTAAAATAGCAAAGTAACCAGCTGGGTATATAGGGAATGTACTTCATCATAAGCCAACCTATAGTGTTTAAGGCAAACCTCTATCCATAAGTGTCCTTTTGTGTGCCAACCTAAGGTATGTCAGCACTCGGACGGAGAGGTACCATTCAGGTGTATAACAGTACTTCCTTCATCCTCATGGAATTCTTAGAGTCAAGCTTGTAGCTTGATTCACCAATACCTTTGATGGGATATTGATATTCATCTCCCAATGATACCCTTTGGGGAGAGTTCTTCTCTTCAAGTCTTGATAGAGTTGTCTTATTTCCTGTCATGTGCTTAGAGGAACCATTATCAATCAGACATGTGCCTTCTCAAGTTGTTACAAACCCAGAGAGTGCAGAGAATAACACATATTCTTCTACAACTTCACCTCTAGTTTTCTTTCGAGGTCTTTCTTCATCCTCATATTCAACTAGATGAGATTCATTCCTTTTGTTGTTCTTCTTCTTCTTTGGTGATGGACATTCTCTGGAAAGATGTCCTGTCTTATGACAGTTGTAGCATTGATACTTTGAGTAATCCTTCTTCTTCTTCTGGAATTTCTTCTTTCAAGGCTTATGATTACTCTTCTTGAAGTTTAATTGTTTTATTCCTTTAGTATTGCTGGTGAAAACCCACCAACAAAGCCTCATTGACAGGGGTTCTCACTTTGCTGACACCCAACCAGCACAATCTCCTTGAGCACCGGCCCAGATAGGGTTAACCCTACCCAGCAACATCTGTAGAGCAAACGAGGTCTCACCCGAGATATTCAAGGGAGAGTTGTCGGAACCAAGTTTTTGGCAATGAGGAGGTAAGATATGGCATCCAATGGGATAAAGCAGCATAAATATCATATTACAGAAATAAGACATTGATCATGATCTATATTCATCGCTATAGATCTAACAAATCTCATCATTCATTTGTCACACTGATAGTATCAGCACATCAGTATAAAATAACTTTAACCATCATGTATCAGAAATGTAACAGAATTGGAAGAGATCTCAGCAACATCATAATAGAGATGGAATAGATCACAACATCACCAGTAAATCATAACCAAAAGACAACAGCAATAGATCACAACATCATCATAACAGATTCGACACACTTCTCATTGATATCGCAGCAGAGAAAATAGTAAGACAAAGATAAGATTTATGCAACGACTATCATGTCATATTCATTCTGTCTAATAGATCCAAACAGATAGTTCTTCCACAGCAAGAGACCAATTACATCCCAAAACTCAGACAGATTGTAGATAAAACAGATAATTATCCTTTGTCTATCCCTATCTAGGTTTTCCATGTCTATTACAGTTGCAAAACTACCTCTATATATATGCTTTCCACTTCTAACTAACTTCTAACCGCTGATGACCTATGGTGACAAAACTTGGTCAAATAATATATTAAATATTCAAAAATGGTTATCTTTTCACCGCTCACACTGATTTGGCCTTGCACAGTGTCACATAAGCTTGTGCAGCTCCCGCTACGCTGCGCAACTCACTTAAAAAAAAACCTGCCAATAGGCCCCCAACACAGTCATGTGGCTCATCCCTGAGCCACGTCAGATTGATAGGGTATACGCCAACGTCTTGTCCTTGAAGTCTTCGAACTACTACGAGATCTCCCAAACCTGTAGCTGGGATTTTTTGGTATTGCTTTTATAGTTGAGCAAAACTTGTTACACAAGGTGCTCTTCCCTATACTTACCATCAACCATATGCCAACTCTCAGTGCACTGCCTACAGCGTTGCGACTGCTTTAACAGCCAACTGCCCACCAACTTCTTGAAACTCATCTAACTGGGCCCAGTGATTTTGTTGATGTTCCTGAGTGCGGAAGCTCTTTACTGCAGGTCCTTCAATTCTACAGCCCGCATGATCTACACCATCAGCGGCATTTCCCGCAGCGATGTCTTCAGTGTTTTCAAGTGGTCTTCAGCTTCTTGAACCTATGTTGTCAACTGGTCGATCTGTTCATCTTGGACGATGTTCTCCCAAAACTGCATCGTTGCGTCCATGATTGACTTGGCCTCTTGCTCCATGGTTTCAAATTGAACCGCTATCTCTTCAATGGAAGCCTTCCATTCTGTAACCTGCTCCAGCGGGGTCATCAGTTGGACCAAGACATTGAGCAATAGATTGGTGTCTTGGAGCTGGACAATAGTTTCCCCCAGTCATCAGGCCTTATCAACTGGGGTGAGCTCAGTCATGCTCTAAGAAATATGTTGGCACGCCTCGTCGACAACTTAATCGACCTTGCCAATACTTGTGCATAGCTGCACCTTCTCAATGATGAGGCTATTTTGTGCCTTCTTCAGCTCTGTGACTTCTTCAGTAGCCTTACGCTACAGCTCGACATGTGCCGCCTTCAATGCATATATTTCTCATACCTTCTCTTCTTCCAGTTGCACCCTGACCTGATGCAGCTCCTTCGCTTCCTTTTGCAGCTTCCCAGTTGCACTCTGTGACTGCACATATCCATCAGTGAGCTCCTTTTGTCTATATTTCAACTCTTGTGTGGCAACATGACGTAGCTCCACCAACGCTTGAGCTGGTAACTTGTTCAGGTCCAAAGAAATGATCTAGATTAGCTGTGGTAACTGGTGTACTTATTCACTCCCTGCATCAATCGTAGTCAGGGGAACTTGAACATTCCTAACCCAGGGCTCGGTGTTGATCGATGGGACTTCCTGCATCACATGTCTCATGGATGTATTCCTGGAACAATGTCAAAAATGGAATTTAACCTATCTCTTACCACACCAAATTTGTTGTGGTAGGACTCTTGGATTGCCTGTGTCGCGGCCTCAAAGGAGTCAGTGACCACCTTAATGATCCGGCATAGTTGGTCCTCCATCCCTGACCGGATACCACTTCCTGCATTGTCTTCCTAGCACCATCTGGTGCAAGTCTCCTCCCACATGCAATGTGCTCCAGCCTCAGGGTCCATCGACGACTCATTGTGAGCGTCATGAACACTTAGCTCCTTCTGGGGAAGGCTATTCCAGGGCATCAGGTGGTGGCTCCTTATAAAGTTCCTCCTAACTCACAAGGTTGCGCCATTCAGTCAGCCACTCTTGAACAATGGCATCCAATTCTTCATCCGTGACTTTATAAGCCAGAGGTAGCCACTACCTGTCGGGGTCCCACCATCCCTGAATGTAAATGGAATGTGGTCGGCTAGCGAACCGAATGAGCCGCTGATACTTAGTCGCTGCATAAGGAGATACTTGGGGATCTGCGACAGCGACGGCTTGCAACGCTTACCAATAGACCAAAAAATTAATTACACAAACCGTCTGTCGACTGGGCTCCTCAACCCACCACAAATTCTAGTATTGTGCGCTGCAGCACACCTTCACCGCATCGACTGCCATTGGTTGGCAATCTTCAGGTTCCATCCAGGGAACAAGTCCAATGAGAATTAATTGCCAACTATATGAAAACGGTCGCCCTGCCTGACCAGCAAGAGCATCTTCGAGCAACTGGTTAAGCAAGAACAAAGACCAGTTCATTTGTACGCCTTCTACACATTTATGGGTGCATACAACCATTCCCGAGTTGCACTGGACCGGTCTATTCGCCTGAACAACCTTGCTCACCAGAATTCACCCCCAATACGCACCACTTGTGAGTTAATTCTTTCAATACATCAGGCACGGCCATCCTGTTGTAGGCCAAAGCACTCCTTCAACTTCTTAGCAAGCTTCTTGTCGGTATCCCTCCCATGGATATACTGAGCTAGATCATCCCCAGCCTTCGGAAAGCCCGTAATGCTTGCAATTAAATATACTATAACAGGAATGGGAATATTTAACCAGAGCGTCTCACCATGAAAACAGGCCAAGCGTTATTTAACACACGCATGGGCTTTGTTCAGTCGCCCAAAATGAGGCATATTGATGAGCCCCAACAATCTAGAGTGGTCTAACCCACTCACCCAAGGTTGAAGAATCTGCTAAATTGGGGCACCAGGCACTGTCAGAACTAACTCATAGGGTTCATCCCGAACATCTTTAAGTAACAGCGAATCATGGTCCTCAAACTTCAACCTGATCAGGGAAAGGATGATATTGACCGAGCAAATCATCCCTTCTAGTAGCGGTGGAAATTTTGGTGGATACTTCTAATTTTTCATCAGCTGCCTTGGCTTTGCTCCTGAATGCATAGGATTTGTTATAGCTGATTTTACCACACATGGTTGATCACACTTTGATGGCCTTCCCTATCCCTCTATAGACTCTTTGGACCCCATGGACTATTTTTGTACCTTTGATGTTTCCAAGATCATCCCTAAAAACACTCATTATTGCAAAAGGCCAAATGTTTTTGGAGTTTTCCTTGATGTGGAGCCAATTCACTTGTCTCTTGTCCTTCCATATGCTTCAAGATCGCCTAGATTTGACCTTCCATTACCCCATTGAAGCACTATATAAGGAACCTTTTGGATACATTGAAGAGGAGGAATTGAAGAGCAAGAAAACTATAGTCCATTGTTTCGGTGGCTTTCTTATACTTGAATCTGCATCCCTTTGTCCCATGGAGCACTTTGTGTTCTTCACAAGCTTGCCTTTGCTTGTGAGCTTGCTATCAAGAGATGGAGGATTGAGGTGGTGGAGGCCCAGGTGGATGACTTAGTTTCTCCAGTTCGTAGATGTGCCGACAAAGGTTGTCACTTGTGTAATCTCTGGTTTATTTAATAGAAATATATTTTCCTATCCAATGATGTGCATTTAAAAGAATATTGAATCCATGGATGTGTTTAATTGCTTATGTGTCATTGATTATATATGCTAGAGTAGACCTAACACTATATCATATAGCATACTTTCCTTGTTTACTGTCATTGAGAAGTGAATTACTAACGCATGCAGGATTGGAAAAAGCTTAACGGGGATCTACTACAACCGTCTAAAATAAGGTATGTTTCGAGATCCTTTAGTGTTAGATGTCATATGATTCTCTTGCATAGGGGGAAGGGATTAATTTCTTCGATTTCTTTGTCTATTTTGGTACACCCCAAGCCATAGGAATTTTTCTCTGTAATAGAGTTGGCGACCATACTGGGGACCAAACAGCCACGTATGTATGCAGGTTTGGGTGCTTTTTCCGCGTATGGAGAGCCCTATACACGAAAAAAACCTTGATTTCCACGTGGGCTGAAACGCACAATTATGGATGGCTTAAAATATTATTTGGACCATGAAAATTCAAAAAAATTGCATGAAATAGGAAGAGGAGGGCATGAGAATCTACCTGAATCAAATGGGGAGAGATTCCATCGGACGATGCTCCCTGTTATAGCTGATTTTACCACACATGGTGAATCGCATTTGTATGGCCTTCCCTGTCCCTCTGCACACTCCTTAGACCCCATGGACCATTTTTGTTCCTTTGATGTTTCCAAGATCATCCCTAAAAACATGCAAAAATTTCCATACGCGACTTTTAAACCCTTTATCGCGTATATACGCGGGTTTGACCCCTAAAACTGCGTACATTGAGATGTGTGCAAAAGGCCAAATTCTTTTGGAGTTTTCCTTGATGTGGATCCGACTCACTTGTCTCCTGGCCTTCCATATGCCTTGAGATCACTTGGATTTGACCTTTCATTACCCCATTGAAAAGCTATATAAGGAACCCTTTGGATACATTGAAGGCATGAGGAGTTGAGAGCAAGAAAACTATAGTCCATTGTTGCCGGAGCTTATACTTGAGTCTACATCCCTTTGTCCTTTGGATCACTTTTGTGTTCTTCCCAAGCTTGCCATTTGCTTTTGAGCTTGCTATCGAGAGATGGAGGATTGAAGTGGTGGAGGCCCAAGTGGGGGACTCAGTTTCTCCGATTCGCAGACATGCTGACAGAGGTTGTCTCTATTGTAATCTCTGTTTAATATTAATAGAAATATCTTTTCCTATCCAATAATGTGTATTCTAATGAATATTTGATCCATGGATGATTTCAAATGCTTACATGTTATTGATTATGTATGATAGAGTAGGTCTAACACGATTATATATAGCATGCTTGTATTGTTTATTGAATGTTGAGGAAGCAATTTATCAATTCAAGATGGAGTTAGAAAGCTCAACGGGGATCTACATCAACCGTCCAGAAGAAGGTATGAATCGAGATCCTTTAGTGTTAGGTATTTGGTTTCTCTTGCATATAGGAAAGGATTGATTTCTGGAGTCAAGATGTCTATTATGGTACCCCAAGCCATAGGAATTTCTCTCTGTAACACTCCTGAAATTCTCTTCTAAAGTTTTGAGCTCAAATACACTATGTTGTGTAAAAATTTCAAATGATATGTAAATTTTTAAATTTTTTACTATTTATAGAAATTTTTTGAAATTTTTACACACTTTCTATAGTTTTTGACCATTTTGGACTGTTTGGACTAATTTGATGATGTAGGAGTCTGTTTTGAGTGCGGTTTGACCATGGATTTGATCCGTTCGTGCCTACTACAGGTATGATGTCTAAAATAGCATATAGGTTAGGTTTCACATCCGTTTGCATTTTGCATGACCTTATGACCATTTCATTTTAACCTTAGGTACGAACCCATTCCATCTTGTCATGGAACCTTCTTGTTGCTTTTAGAAGTGACATGTTGTGAATGGTAAAGCTTTACCATACATGGGTACCCTAGTAAGATCATGTTTTGCATTTGGTGCCCATGCTAACATTCTTCCTTTAGGATGTGGGAGTCCTTTGTATAGTACCACCATGACTTTGAGCAAGAGCTTCATACTCCTCTTGAACTTTATGTTGGCCTTTCCCCCAGGACTCCCTTGTATATGTCAAGTTTTAATTGCATTATCATGAGTTTTGCTTGCCTTATTGAGCCTTATGTCAGCTTCCCTGACATTGATTATCACCCGTACAGCCCGAGCTTGTCTCATGTCTAGCCAAGCAAAGTTGTTTTATATATATTTTGCAGCTTGATTCCCCATTTTTTTACCGAGAGGGGACTTTCCCTCGAGTGTCATTATCCTGCACATGTTTCCTTGCATTGAGCATAGGTATGTTCCACTGCTTGGAACTAGTTTTTTTTCCCATTGACAATCATCTCCTCCTAGATTTGTAACTATAAATCACTTTTATTCTTTTTTAAGCTTTTCAAAATATCTGAAAAAAGTCCAAAACAAATCGAAAAACCAAAAATCCGGACAGGAAAAGATGTTATCTTTGGCAGCAGTCGAGTCGTGTCGCCTTCGAACATAGCACTGTATATCACATCCGTTGGTTGGGTTAGTAGTTTGACTTTAGGAGTTGTACTCGTATCTCTGATTTTATCTCCACTGACTGGTTAAGCTTCCAGTCCCTATGGAGCCTCTGTCAATGCCTCATGCATCGCAGAGATGTCCCATTTTTGTATATTGAGTCTATGCTACCTGCATTCATTCACCATTCACCTTCATTCTCTTGTTCGAAGGAATTTGAAGCCTAAGTTGGCCATTCCTCAATTGTCTTGACTTTGCATGTCAGCCATTCCCGGTACTATTACTAGTTCATGCAAATCTTGTTCGATTCCTTCCACATTATACAGCATTGCTGAGTACCTCATGTTGGTTGATGGGGGATGCCTTAATGCCCTCCTTCCAGCGGATTCCATCCCATCGACTTAATATCAGTTATTCTGGGATAAGATTCTAGAGTCATTTGAGTGCCTTGAGACTTATAGTCATCAGTGGTTGGTTCTCTCGCCATTGACAGTTTTAGGAATACATCAATGTCCCCTAATCAATGGATTTTCCAAGTGTTCGACCTCAACACATTTATTCGCACTTGTTAGATTGCACTCTAGTATCTTGATTCCCATTTTCATTATCGGTGGGTGATCTCGCATCTGTTAACGGTATACATCAATGACCGGTAATCAGACGATGGACTACTATGTTTGACCTCAACACCTCCATTCACATAGTAGGACATGTACTCATAGTGATTTGTGTAGAAGACTTTCCAGATTGGTGGCATTTCGTATATGCTACCTCCTTGATCGTGCCAGTTTTCATGATATTTCAGCTCTTGTGATTTGATTCTAGTGTATGTCAGATATCTTCAGCCATTATGGAGATCTTGATCCATGGTATATCTTCAGCTTTCATGGAGATCTTGGTCCTTTGTATATCTTCATCATGAATATTCTGATCTATTGTATATTGTATGTGGTGATGACCACACATGTCACAGTTCATATCATGCCTATTCATGGCCATTGTACTCTTATGTATCTGGGACTGCTATATGTATTTGCAGTCATGTCCAGAGTTTGATTATTGTATTATACTGTTGGATGGCTAGTTCTTCCACCTGGTTCTTCATCACTCCACTTCTGGGATGGATTTATTATTTATTTCGGCCATCATGTTACCCCTCTGACCTCACACATTAGGGGGCATCTATTATAGTTGATTTTATCACACATTGTTGATCACACTTTTATGGCCTTCCCTGTCCCTCTGCAGACTCTTTAGACCCTATGGATTATTTTTGTAACTGTGATGTTTCCAATATCATCCCTAAAAACACTCATTATTGGTTGTACACAACTTTTAATCCCTTTCTCGTGTATATATGTGGATATTACCCCTAAACCCGCGTACATCAGGATGTGTGCAAAAGGCCAAATATTTTTGAAGTTTTCCTTGATGTGGATTTGAGTCACTTGTCTCTTGGCCTTCCATATGCTTTGAGGTCACTTGGACTTGACCTTCCATTACCCCATTGAAGCACTATATAAGCAGCCCTTTGGATACATTGAAGAGGAGGAATTGAAGAGCAAGAAAACTATAGTCCATTGTTGCCGTGGCTTGCTCATACTTGAGTCTGCATCCCTTTGTCCCTTGGAGCACTTTGTGTTCTTCCCAATCGTTCCTTTGCTTGTGAGCTTGCTATCTAGAGATGGAGGATTGAGGTGTTCGAGGCCCAGGTGGAGGACTCAGTTTCTCTGGTTTACAGATGTGCCAACAAAGGCTATCACTTGTGTAATATTTGATTTATTTAATAGAAATATATTTTCCTATCCAATGATGTGCATTTAAATGAATATTGAATCCATGGATGTGTTTAATTTCTTATGTGTCATTGATTATATATGCTAGAGTAGACCTAACACTATATCAAATAGCATGCTTGCCTTGTTTACTGTCATTGAGAAGTGAATTGCTAATGCAAGTGGGATTGGAAAAAGCTCAAAGGGGATCTACTACAACCATCCAGAATAAGGTATGTTTCGAGATCCTTTAGTGTTAGATGTCGTACTTCTCTTGCATATGGGGAAGGGACTGATTTCTGCTGTTTATTTGTCTGCTGTGGTACACCCCAATCCATAGGAAGTTTTCTCCGTAACAGGAGCGACATACCCCAAAATATCATGAACAGAGACACCCCTAGGTGCCACTAAGTCTATAGCTCTCGAGATCAACGGCCAGGTTTGTGCAGTCCCTTCACCTTGCACTCTAGTTGAAGTGCGGGTATGCCTTTTCTACAGCAGCATGGAACTGGGCTTCTAAGCCTACCACTTTATCTTGGGGATAGATGATGAGCCAACCAACATTCTCATTACTTCTTCTTCGACGGTCGTGGGCCGAATAGGGGAATATTGTTCACTGGAAATCTCATTTGCGTCGAGGTCACTCAGCATGCCTCACACCCCAAACCTTACTATGCACCCGATGACTCTAGCCTTCTACTTTCCAACTCACCAAAAGCTCACAACACAACTACACACTTCACACTCTGCTCGCTCAACTGAATAATGCCTTCATCCTACATCCTGTGTGCTTTTTATAGGCACCTCCCAATTCCAACTCATCATTTCCAAATCTACGATCTCCATCATGACTAAATCCAGCAGTAATGATGCCAAATCCATTGGCAATCCTACCTGTCTAGTGGTCGGATCGGCCATTAATGCGCGTCGCTTCAACAAGCGCCACCAGCTAATTGTTTTAACTACAGGCATTTATTACTTATTTGACCAAGCCACAGCTCTATTTTTCACAGGTGATCGTTTTTCCATCGCTACTAACTCCTATCCTTATGCAGCCTCGTCCCCTAGGCTCGCTTTGTTGCTTATCTAAAAAAAAAAATTCACAACGCCTCAATCAATGCACAGCTCTGGCCCCATCCTATAGGGCTTTAAGCGACTCCCATTGATGATCGTCGACAATACCACACCATCTAATTGTTGTAACTGAACTGCACCTCCAGAAGTAATGGAATGAACAAGATATGGTCCTAACCAGTGCATCTGTAACTTACCTGGATGCTTTATGAACTTGTGGTCATATAACAGCACCAAATCCCCTTCCGTAAACTATTTTGTATTAATTTTGCAATCATGCCACGCCTTTTGTCGATCCTTCGCAGCCTGCTAGTGGAATCCTGTAATAAAACAGTCTTCTTCAAGCTGGACCAAATGTTCAATGCTCTCTTCTAATGCTTCTACATCATCCATGCACGTCGTCACTACGATGTGCAAACTAGGAACAATGTATTCCATGGGCATGATTGACTCTTGCCCATATACCAGCTTAAATGGTGTCTGTCCTGTCAGTTGTTTGCACGTGGTGCGATAGGCCCATAGCACTGCTGGAATTTTCAAGTCCCAGTTATCACAGTTAGCATTACATACCTTTGTCAGCGTTGTTTCCAAAATTTTGTTGAACGCTTCGACAGTCCCATTCGCCTGCAGATGGTATGGTGTACTCTTCTTATGTTGCACCTGTAACTCCTCAGTTAGAGTTCTCATAGTACGGTTGATAAAGTGACTTCCCTAGTAACTCATCAAGATCTGGGGACACCCAAAACATGTCACAATGTTTTCAAAGATGAACCTCGTTGCTGTTGCAACGATACAATCCACAATTGGTGCAGCCTCTACCCACCTGGTTAGACAGTCGGTTGCAATAATGATGTATTGCGCCCTAGTACTCTTCCCTGGTGGATTAATAGGACCCACAAAATCCACATCCCATTTATCAAAAGGTTGCAAAGTCACCTACGGCACTAGCGGCATCTCATCCTGCCACGATGGTTTATCGACATGCTGGAAGACATCACAACTCTTCGCATAGTCAGCGGCATCATTATGCAATGTGGGCCACCAGTTCCTAGCATGCAACACCTTTCGCACAGTATCCCTTCCTGCATAGTGACCTCTCGCGATTGCTGCATGTACCTCTTCTAGAATAGATCCCTTCTCATGCGGTAGGACACACCGTCGCAAGATTTCATCTGGTCCAAGCTTATATAATTGTCCAACAATCAGCTGGAAATCATAGGCCTTTATTTCCAGCTGCTTCTTTTGGCTAGTAGACATGTCCTCTGTGTTGACACCAGTGGCCAAGAACTGAATGATCGGGGAATAGTGATCATTTTCGATGTCAACATGGAACAGTTGTGCATCTAGCAATCCATTATCAATATTGGTCAGTTCTTCGCCAGTCTCAATGCGAGACAGGTGATCAAGGCCAACATTCAACTGTCCTGGTTTCACGACTATTTCAAATTCAAACTCCTGAAATAGAAGTTGCCACCAACAAATTCCCCCCCCCCCAACACAGGCTTATTGACCAAGTATTGCAAAGTAGAATTGATCAATGAACATCTTGAAATGTCTTCCCAACAAATACTTGCTAACCTTTTGCAAGGCATAAACCATCGCCAAGCCTTCTCTCTCAGTCGTTGTGTAATTTCATACAGCAAATGATGACTTTCTACTGGAATATGCAATTGGGTGATCCAGGTCGCCCCCACCTAGTTGCGCAAGCACAACCCACAGTGCAATAGATGAGGCATTGACATGCACGTGGAACTCCTTATTCCAATCAAGAAAAACCCGTATGGCCATGGAGGCTATCTTGGCCTTCAATGTGTCTAAACTGCCTTGAAATTCCTGATTCCACTCCTATGCAACATCCTTTTTTAGTATATTCTCCATGGGGTAGTAATCGTAGTGTATCCCTTAATAAACTTGCAATATAGCCCGTATGCCCTAGCGTTTCCCAAGGCATCTTCACATTCGTCGACGGCGACAAACTAAGAATTGGCGCGATCTTCGTTGGATCAACCAACAATCTGTCCTTACACACTATGTGTCTGAGTAGCATTCCAAATGGTGCACAGAAAATGCACTTCTTAGAATTTAATGCAATCTGATGATGTCGACACCATTCAAGCATCAATCGCAAGTTGTCAAGATGGTCCCTAATTAGCCCATAGACATACCAATCATCCATATATACTTGCAATAACTTTTGAATAAAGTATTTAAACACGGCAACAACTACCCGAGAAAATAATGTAGGTGCATTCTTCACCCCAAAAGGCATAACTGTATATTGAAAACAGCCCCATTCAATGACAAACGTGGTATTATGGTGATCCTCCTTGGCAATCTGGATCAGGCAGTACCTCGAAAAACCATCCATGAAGGAATACATCTCCTGACCACCTACTCCTTCAAGGACTTCATCTGTAAAAGAAGTCGGGAACGAATCATGCACGCATGCATCATTCAACTTTTTTAGGTTGGCGCAAACATGGATTTCGCTGGTATTTTTGTCTTGGACCACCATAGGGCTTATCCACTTTGATTCTTATACAGAATCGATGATCCCAGCATCCAACATCTGGTTTATCTCAGCCTTCACATGGTCCTTATATCGTGGGTTTAGTCGATATGGCCTTTGTCGCACAGGTTTTGCATCTAGTTTCAATAGGATTTTCATCTCACCCAGCTACCCTAATATCACCTTCATTTCTGAAAACCGCGTTGGAAAAAAATCCTAGAATTCATACAGCAAGTCCGTGATTTTGGCCATTATCTCATTGTCCCAGTAGTCCCCAACATTGGAAAATTTTGGGTTCTCTTCTAATTCGATGTTGAATTTTCTGATCTTCAGCAGCTGACTCATTGAATTCGTCGGTATGTCGGGTGCTGCAACATCACAGCTTCCTTCAAACTTCGGAATATTAACATTCTGCAACTCACCATCATCTACAGCTTCCCCAAACAGGTTGTAGCATGTCATCATGGATTGTATCAAGCAATGTGCATGTGGATCAACGAGGTATGCGATAGGGATGACCTTCAATACTATGTCGTGGATGATTTGTAATGCATTATGAACTTCTGGGTTGGCATCCCAGAAACTAAACGTCTACATAAAGCAAATGGACATCTCCTCCCAAGTGGTGATAGTTCTGCACAATTCTGCTGATACATACCAGGATCTCGGCATCTCATCCAGAGTGTGAACAAAATCATGGACCCACTCATCTTTGGGTCGTAATGCCCATGAGGCCTGACATTCTATCAAATGAGTGGTGGGGTCATTCCACCCATCATATCTCCCAGCATGATAGACCTCTGAATCCCCGAAGTGCACCATATCAATCTTTGACACTGTCCCAAATCATGGATCATTTTCTTGTGCGTCACCCACCATCGGGCCGAGGTAGCCTTCAGTGCTACATCTAGGGCCAATACCCTTTGGGGCTCAAACACTTTCTCTTCAAATTCTTGAAGGAATTTTGGTAACGCTGGAAGCCCTTCATAAATTGGAAACTCAACCATCTCAGTCACAACATGATGGAGAGACTATGTAATCAACTCTCATTTCTTGAATGACACTTCATGCAACCTATTTTGCCAATTTTCCAGAGCATCATCGGAATCAGAGGATGCAGAACTAGCACTGCACCATCCTAGTTTTCCATCGATAGTAGGATGGATATAGTCTTCAAAGATATTATAAGCATGATCCCAACTTCTACCAACTTCATCATTCACTGGTTCAATACACCGGCATCCTTCCTAAGGGTCCATGGAAGCAATGACCATGACATCCTGGTTCTCAAATGTCATGACCCATTTCTTGAAATTGATGACCTCCATGCTATCATTATCCCATCCAATCCCTAGCAGTGCGAGATAAGAACCTCCATCTTCAACTACTTTTATCACATCAAAATCAGCATGTGTTTTTATACCTTCAATATCGACAACTAGGTTTGAAATGAGACCAATGGCCTAAACTTTTTCTTGATTTGCTAGTTACAACTGCACTGGTGACCATCCCAAGGTTGGCTTCCCCATCAACTGCTAGGGTTTCTTGGTTAGAATGTTTACATCTGATCCAAGATCCAGAATAACCGAGTCAACCTCATAATCTTTGATCTGGATATTCATCCTCATCTCCTTGCATATCTTCCTCTTTTGCAAAGAGTTCAGGACAGAATCCTTCAATGCCTTATCCTAGTGGTACAATAGTGTCTCAAGCTTGACAAGGGATTCAGGGTCCCTTGCCAGCGATAGACAATTCTCAAAGAACTGTTGCAAGGTACTATGTTGCCATGATGGTCCTGCCTCTACATATGGATCAAAAGAAAATGGCATGTCAATAATTGGTAACTTACCTGGATTTCTCCCTATTGCATGCTTTGTCCCAAAGAAGGTGTCCTTCTCTGTCACAATATCAAATGCTACCTTTTTCTTTCTAGCGAGTCGAACTTGCTACCACGGTCTGTCTTCTCCAGTCATCGCACCGGCGCGAGTGACAACCCCAACATCGACATCCTTCGTTCCCGGTTTGGCTTGAATTGTTGCAACCATTGATCCTTGATTCAGGTTCAATGGAAGGTTCTAATTCAATGGCTGATTCTGATTTTGTGGCAATTTTTGAATCTGAATCTTAGGTGGGATCTAATTCTGCACTATCGGTTGGTTTTTTACTTGGAACGTAGGATGGTCCTAAGTCTGCGCATTCTAAAACTGAGGAATGTTTCCAAGCTACCATTTTGCAATCGACTGAGGGAAATTTTCAACATTATGCTCACTGGCTGCACAGTATGTACACTGCACATGAGGGAACTCCCTCTGACAGTGCCCGAATACTCCATAGGTATAACACTAAATTGATTCTCAACCTCATCCTCCCCCTCGATCGAATCCTCCTCCTTGTCCTCTGAATCGTCTGCGGGATCCACCTCGGACTCCTCCTTGCTGAAATTGAGGCTGGGCCATTTGCTGATACGGTGGGTTTGGTTGCTGCTAGACATAATGCACAACTTGAACATATTGTGGCTGAGATTGAATGAACAACACCTGATTATATTGTGGTCATGGCGCATACAACGGTTGTTCTACAAACTGTGGCTGAGGTGCAAACTATGGCTACACTGTAAACTATTGTTGCGGTTACGTTGGGATAAACTACATCTAGGGCAGTGGGGTATACTACACCTGCGCTGCAATTTGGGCCATATGTGGCTGTGCTTGCATTGACTGGGGGTCCTCACCTTTCACAAAATATGAATTGTATGTCCTTTTCTGGAGCAAATCATAAGCTCAGCAGTTTTTATCATCATGTCCTACTGATCGACAAAAGGTACATTACATATTTTATGCCTTGGTAACCATCTTCTACATGTATTCGTAGTTCTCATGTTGATGCCCATATACCTAACATATGCGGCACCATGGTATACCAGCGGATCTCAACAGATTCGGAGCTCCCGAAAGCAAATAATTTTGGAACGTCGTACATGTATCCTTGGTATGTCCATCTGCATGACACCAGGTGCACCAAAGGTCATCATGATCTTCCTTGGCCTTCTTGATATATTGCAGTTGGAGTGTCACATTGGCCAACTATGCTTGAATCTGGTTCATTCCAACCACGGTTTCTCCTACTAGCGATGCCTCCAAATTCATCGTAGTTTCCATAGCCTCGCTCTGTGTCGCAATATTTTATTGCATTATTGGTTGTCTGATATGTGGGAAAAACATGGCGATGAACCACTCCTTGTGCTGAACATTGCTCATCTGGAAGTTGACTTGAGCCATCAACGTCTTAAACCGTTGATAAAAGTCCCAAATTGTTTCATTGCGGAACTGCTCGATTTCTTTCATCTCGGTAATGTACTAAGCCTCAGAATTCGGCTTATTGAAGTCTTCGAATAACCCTGTACATATCTCATCCAATTTTTTTGTGATACCTCCCTGAGGAACCCACATGAATCTCATGTACCACTCCAACGCACGACCCCTAAGGGTGGTGGCCACCTAGCTTTTCTTGACATCATCATCTACAGTTTGTTGGGCGGTCCAGATCGCCTCACACAAAAACCAGTATTGCCCTGTGTCATCGATGCCATTTCGATGAAATATTGGTAGCTTCATTTCATCGCCCGCCATTCTGGGCCTTCTTCCTCCTGCTGGTACTCTATTGCTAGATTGTTGCTGACACGTCAGGCAAGTTGACGTAGAATGTGTGTTTCTTCCTTGTGGTGGAGTAGTGCGGGGAGATGTGGGCAGGCTACTGCTAGGGTTCGATCATGTCGTCCTTCCGCGTGTAATCTGGGCCTTTTCATCCTCATTGTCACTGAAAGGTCTCTTTGTCCCATTTGGTTGTTCCTCACAGCATCGGACTTCGATCGCAGTAGGAACTTCTCCCGTCCTCTGCCTCTTCTCTTGAAACCTTGCTCCTCCTCCTGTACAACCACTTGTTTCCTCGACGACCTTCACACTTTCACTAGAAATCATGCCCATCTACCCCTTACCTTTCCATGCGTCTCCACCCTTTTTTTGCGATGCCTACATCCTCCGCACACCAAAAATCCACTACTCTTGGTCCATTTTCATAATACCTTTTTCACAGACAAGTTGTTTAATAGATAGTTGCAGAAACACCAAGAATCTACCTTGCGGTCCGTTGAAGAACTCCCTTTCTGCTTCGCTAAATGATGTATTGGTATGAACTGCAAACTCTGTAATGTATCCCTCCAGAATATTGTCCAACCACACCTTAATAGCCCATGATTCCTTATTGTCTGTTTCTTGTAATTCCTTGATCAATTCCGAAGTCCAGGAAGTCGACTCTCCTCCTTAGAAGTTGTTTTTCTTAGAAGTAAACTTCGCCAACCACTCATACAAGACAACAAGATACTCATAGAAGAACCATTCGTGAGGACCGTCGTGAATATATATGTCCAACCAATTTCTCATTGACAGCTTTGGATTCTGATTTTTGGCTTCAGCAAACTCTTGCAGTTTTAGACCAAACCACCCCTCAATCTTTGGACGAGTCGGATGCCAAAACATATCATCCTTTCAATCGCAACTCGGTCCCAGCAACGAAACTATTTGTTGGTGAAAAACCACCAACAAATCCTCATCAATAGGGTTTCTCACTCTGTCAACGCCCAACCAACGTGATCTCCCTTAGCACCACCCCAGACGGGTTTTACCCTGCCCAGCAACATCCGCAGAGTGGACAAGGTCTCACCTAAGATGTTCAAGGGAGAGCTGTCGAAACCAAGTTTTCAGCAGTGAGGAGGGAAGATATGGCATCCGATGGGATAAAGCAGCATAAATATCAGATTACAGAACTAAGACAGTTATCATGATCTATCTTCATTGCTACAGATATAACAAATCTCATCATTCATTTATCGCAACAATATCAGCACAGCATTATAAAACAACTTTAACCATCATGTATCAAAAATGTAACAGAATTGGAAGAGATCTCAACAACATCATAACAAAGATGGAATAGTTCATAGCATCATCAGTAAATCATAACCGAAAGACAACAGCAATAGATTAGAGCATCATTAGTAATCATAACCAAAAGACAACGGCAATAGATCATAGCATCATCATAACAGATTCGACACACTTCTCATTGATATCGCAGCAGAGAAAATAGTAAGACAAAGATAATATTTATGCAACAACCGTCATGCCATATTCATTCTACACAACAAATCCAAATAGATAATTCTTCCACAGTAGGAGACCAATTACATCCCAAAACTCAGACAGATCATAGATAAAACAGATAATTCTCCTCTGTCTATCCCTATCCAGGTATTCCATGTTCATTACAATTTCGAAACTAGCTCTATATATAGGCTTGCGCCTTTACATCAAAGGTCTACTTCTAACTAACTTCTAACCTCTAATGACCTATGGCGACAAAACTTGGTCGAATAATATATTAAATATTCAAAAATGGTTATCTTTTCTCCCATCGCGCTTATTTGGCCTTGCACGGTGTCGTGTGAGCTTGCATAGCTACGCAACTCACTTACCAAAACACCTACCAACAAGTATGGGTAGCTAGAGCCTGATCAGCTTCTCTAAGGAGAACTTCTCTATTGGCTACTCTAGCTTCTTCTTGTATGCAATCTTCCCATACTATGTCAAACTTCATAATTTCTTTTCTGGCACACAGATTCTGGATGAATGAGTCCCAAGGTCTAGTGACACCATTGAGAATAGTCATAACTAATTCATCCTCATCAAGGGTGTCTCCAATAGCACTTAGTTTCTCTTTGAATTGGGATACCCTTGTGAATTAATCTTGAATAGATTCTCCTTTACTCATCTTGGTGCCCTTTAGTTGATCTCTCATATTCATCTTTCTATTGATGTTCCTCCCCTCATACATTCTAGAAACTACATCATACATTTTCTTAGGTTTCTTCTTATATGACACTTGAGGGATCAATTGATCCTTAATAGAATCAGCAATGATCCTCATTTCCTTGATTAGGTCTTGTTCATGCTTCTCTTTAGCTTCATATTCTTCAGGTTCTGCAATCGCATCCTTGATGTACTTCTCAAGTCTACTCTCTTTCAGAATGATACCAATCCTATACTTCCAAGCCGGGAAGTTTTCTAGGTCTTCCAATTTGTCCTCAAGCTTAGTGCTTGGGGCCATCTTGTCAAGCAGGTCACTCAAAAATTAAATTTATCAAAATAGGATACTAACATTACCAATAAATACGCTTGAGGGAGGCTATTTGTGTTCGAACTACATTCTAGAGATCCCAAATCTTTAGTCTTCAAATCCTACTTACGAGGTTGCAGCACTACAGAAATTATGGTTCTGTTTCACTATAGTTTTCTGATTCACTTCCAAACTAGGGTTTGACTTTACTGGAGATTCCACCACCCAAAAACTTTGATCTAGGGCTCAATAGTTGCGCTCTATGAGGGAACAACTTTCTATGCAAGCAGATCTTCAAAACTCCAACTTTTGCAGAAACCCTAATTTCTTCCGAAGAGGGAGGACAAAGAATTTCACCTTGTGAAAGCTACTCTAATTAGCTTAGCTCCCATGTTAAGATTTCATATGCTAGACTATATTCAATAGTTTTCAATTCAAAATCATAGTAGCAGCATATCCAGAATCACTAATAGAAACACAATCACAAGATAGACACAACATTTATCCCGGGAAACCCTCAAGGGGAAGAAAACCCAACAAAACTTCCTCTATATAAGATGTATAAAAGACAACCCCAAAAGCAGGTGTTCTCCTCCTTCTGTTCTTTCTCTCTATCTCTCCTATGTGCTACTCAAGTGAGTGAGTCTATGTTCAAATAAGAACCATAGCTCCTTTATTTATACACAATGAGTCAACTGAATTTTACCCTATACAAGTCGACCCCACTAAACTCTCTGGGCCGACTTCACCTAGGAAGAATCAAAATAGTATATTATATTATTTACAGGGGGGCGTCACCTAGGGACTAATATGATATCACGTCCGTTCATATTGGGGGGGTTAAAATTAAAAAATTAAAATTCAATATATTGGGGGTATATTAGGAGTAAAAAGGTTTTTTTTACTATTTAAATATCCAATATGCTGGGGGATATTTTATTCCACATTCCTGCCCGCGTCGTTCACCAGTGCTCCAAGCCTACAAGCACCCTACATCTTCTTGTGGTCTGCGTGCACCCTACGTATGTTGCGTAGGTTTTGCCTGTGGTTTTCTCCATCGTTTTTTTGGGTTTTCTGGATAACAAGGGCGTGTTGGTCCTTGGGTTTTATGTGGGTTTTCTCCATCGTGTTTTTTTGCTAGATAACGAGGGGGTTTTTTCAAATCGTAGCAGTGGTAGCAGTGTTGTTCCTTGGGTTTTCACCATCATATTTTCTGGAAAATGAGGGCATTTTTTCACCATTTTTTGGTTGTGGGTTTGTGGTGGGTTTCTCTGGTGCATAGCAGTGTTGGAGGAGGCACGTTGGAGAGCCACTGCATAGCATTCTTGGAGGTAAGCTATACTTTGTTTAATCTCTGATGAAAAATTATTCTGTTGAATGAAAAGTTGAAGATCTAAACTGCCTTTAATCCTAGTTCCTTAGCTGATGGCTTTGCTCTGGATCTTAGCTTCGCTGGTTCTACTTGTTTTCTATTGCCTCTGGTACTTAGGGTGTTGGATCAACTTCAATTGGTGGTTATCCTATGGGTGAAGTTGCTACAGCCTATACCCATGTTAGATGTGCTACAAGGTTTTTTGGTTTTCGATATGGAACTGCATTTTGATCTGCTATATTTGCTCTAGTTGCTGCTGGATCTACTAAGTCAACTACAATTGCTACTACCTTTCCTGTCTTTTCCTCTGTGAGATCTGGATCAATTGGTTCAAATGGATATTTCCTAGCCTCTGTCCCTATATAGCCTATCTTGCTTGCCTATCTTATTAGCTTCCAACCTAGTTGTCTTCCCTATCTATATCACCTGAGTAAATTGGTAAAATAAGTCTCCTATTGGCATTGTGAAGTTAATGTAACTAAGTCTCCTATGGATATATCCTTCCTTCGTATATTCCTATCATGCCATGCTTTCTGGTGCTGCTTCTGTACTTCTTGATGATGCAAGGCAGTCAATCGATCCTTTTCATAAAGTTTGTTGATATAAAAGTACAAGTAAAGAGTCACAAGATTGAAAGCTTTTGACTCTTACAGATATCAGCTGTGCTTTTCAAGCGGTTGGTATTATATTTTTTCTGTGCATGAATGGTATGTGCTTTTCTGGTGGTTGGTATTATATTTTTTCTGTGCATGAATGGTAGAAGCTCTGGATTTCCTTGGTTATACTTATGATTTATTTGTTAGAAAAAGTGACTTTCGACTAGTGGGTTTAGAGGCTGGCATTGTTCATGCATTGTTCAATCAGTTGCCCCGAGTTATATTTTGGTAAATTATGTTGGGTGTGCAGTGACACGATGTAGCCTTCAATGTTAAAAGTGAATTGCATCAAGTAATAGCATCTGAGGCCTTGCACTGGTTTGTTATGGATCCCTGTTTAGTTTCACTTAATTTCATGGTAGAATGGATTGGACTTCGAGAATGTTCTTTCGCAAAACTGAAAGTGTTGGTTGTCCCCTTCAAATGTTCCTGGAAGAAAGGTCCCTGTTATAACAATGATTGCAGTATGCACATTGTCCGTGCATTGTCCTCTTTTTTTAGGATGGTAGTCCTAGATTAATTTTTCTCGAAATGGCTTTTTCTGAGAGGCCTTCTATGCTTTTGGGAGGGGGTGAGTCTTCATGTTTAGTCCTTGACAGTTGTGTGCCATCTTCTATTGGATTTGAGCAGCAAAGGAGCAATCTCTCAAGGTAAAGGTCTAGAGAATGATTGGTTATCTTTTGTTATGGTGTTCTTCTGAAAGAGCTAGGATACACCATGTTCATTTCTTCCAAAGTTGTATAGACAGGAAAACCCTGAATTTTCAATCATTAAAATTGTAGAGTTGTTGCCAGTATCTATTATTTGTCTGATACTTTTCAATGTTTACTATTTTCTCAGGTAAACTATATTTCATATGGAAATATTATACTATAAGATAGCCTGGCATACATCCCCTTTATGGAAGATACTTTATATCTACCTTCTTCTTGCAAGATAACTTTATATAGAGTGATTTTCGCTACTGGCTACCTGGGACAAAGAAAGAATAGGCTGACATCTTAACCATAGCTATCCCAAATTATATAGAATGAAGGTTGTTCCGCAAGGTCTAAGAAGGTAGTGGAATAAAATGGCTCTTAGTATCAAAGGTAACCTACCCATCTACCCCGGACTAAGGAACCATCGGAGGGTAGCTTGTTGCTATTGAAATAAAAAAGGAAAGGCGAACAACCCTCCTTGTACCAGGCCTTGTACCCACACCAACACCTACTTTGCACCATTATTGAAAGGCGGCTGTATTTTCTTAATTCAAACTTCCTTTAACCATAATTACTACTTCGTAGCTCTGTAGCTCGCATTCTCAATTCTAACACCCTATCTATGGTAAAGGCATCAATCAGTGAAAGAGACACAGATCTATTATATCCCACCCAAAACTAGGGATCCACAACTTAGGAGCATAGGAAAGGAGCTTTTCTAAGGCAGAAACACACTACTATTGTTTGTCTGATACTTTTCAACATTCACTATTTTCTCACTTGGTCAGCAACTTAGTCCATCACATAATTTTTTATTGTTAAAACTTCATTGATTCCAATCAGTTTACATGCAGACATCAGATTTAACACTAGGTACATTGTACCTTGAGACGGAATGGGGCTTCATAACATCCACCACAGTTTTCCATTCACAGGATAGGGTCCACCTTCTATGCAAAGCTCCCGAGTTCCAACGCAGAAACATGCCACAAGAAATATCAGGTGGCAAAGCATGTTTAGAGATTCACCATTGTTCTGATCTGAACACATCTATAATGCAATCATAGTTAGCATGCTTCATGTCAATCTCTAATTAACATATTAAAGTCTCGTAGAGTTACTGTTGATGTCTAATGTTTGTTTGATACTTGGGCAATGTACACTATTTTCTCATATGGTTAGCAACTTAGAGTCTATGACATCATTTTTAATTGTCCTTCCTCCTTTTAAGGGGTTTTTTCCCTTAAAAGGTTTCCCCATGAAAAATTGTGTGTTCAATTGTGTGAATGATTGTTTTATTGTTGGATATGTTCTACTGTTGTTAACATCTCTAGTACTATCTCTATTATAGTCTACATTTTTTATAATTATCATACACATGTCAAATTTCAACAAAATTATGCTGAGAACTTGAAAAGGACCATTGTTGCATTCCAATATGTGCCTAGAATTCATGATTTGGAGTTGTTATTTTAAACATAATTCTCTTTTGTCCTTCTTTAACATTGAAAAGTTCCCATAATTGCTTATTGCATTCTCATAATTACTCATACTATGACCAGATCTACTTCGCATTGATTGTGAGGAGGGTAATCCTACCCATATGCAGGAACCAAATAATGGCTTATGGATGTTTACTTGCTAAGATTGCACAAATTTACTTGGAATGTGCCCAAAATGGTAATAAGTCATGCCTAGAACTTATACATTATGGGACAGGTCCTTTACATTTACCTCAAAATGCTTCTTCTTATGCTCAAACTTGTGAGAAACTTATTAAGTTCTAATATCAACACAAAATAGATTTTTAGAAAATGAGTCAAATTGCAATCATTTGGGGCATCATCATTGTTTTCTATTGCTTTTATTTCTCTTAATGTTAATTTGAAAATATATATTCCTAAGAATATATTTTTTCACATTTCAAGTTGACTCAGTGGAGAAGTTGGATGCATTGATGTAAGCATGTAGTGACCATGGAGTAGCTACTAAACAAAAAAATATTCATGAAGTAGGCATTATTCCTCTGTTTTCCTGGTACCATCAGGTATTGTACTGTTTCCATGTTTTTCAATGTTAAGTTTCTATTTAATGTAGAAACTCATGGTCTACAACAATAAATATTTCCAATTGTTCTAATATTAAGTATTTTTTTCACTAAAATGCTTTGGACTCTTTTGCAAAGCTTCGACAGAGAGCGGAATAAAACTAATTTACGGATTATGTCCTTATACATGGTGATCATCTTACCTTATATGGATTTGTTTTGTTGTTTGTTACAGTGGGAGAAAAATCACATGCCTGGTGTAGATCATTATTGTTTTTCCAAGCTAGTATTGAATTTAAATTCTACACTAAAGTCTTATCTATGGATTGTCTAGTATCTTGAAAGAACATGTTAGAATCTCCCATTATGGTTTTCAATAAGAGAGTTATGTTTATGATAAATTTAGATTGTAATTTAGAAATGTGTTAAAGTCACATATATTAACTTGGATTGCTCCCAAGTTTGAGTTTTTTTGTGTTGTTATCTTATGAGGCTTCCTTTGCATCCCTAGAACAAGATGTTGGTTGGGAATTGATTTTGGCTCCTATAGGTCATTGATAAGTGATTTTCATCAATCTCACACAAATGTCCCCTATTTTGCAGCATGTTCCTCTACCTTGGTTCCCTTCAAGTGTGAGTATTGAAAAGGACTATTCAATACCCAACCTGAAATAAATATTCATATGATTTTAATCTTTTATAACCTCTGGTACTGTTTGTCAATTGAGTAATGGTTTTTTAGTGTCTTGTTTGAATTCATTCTTCTTCTTCTCTTTTAGAATTAGGTCTGTGCATGATGAAATTGGTCCCTAAATATATCAATATATCAATCTCTTAAGGCTGAATAATCAGAAAAATTTTATTTGCCCTTGGCAACTTAGTTAGAAATACTAGTTACTATACTATGCCTGTTTGCAAATGGAAGGAAAAAAGCATCTGCAAATTGTTTTAGTAATTAGTATAAAGTATTATCTAATTACTAGTAATAACCGAGGAAGTTACCCTCTTTTCATTGAAGTTTCATATCTATCATCTATAGTTATCAGATTTCATATAGCATGACCTATATATTGTTATAAACATAAATGAAATGCTTGCCTCTAACATCAGAAAATATTTCTCATGTTTCTTGAATTCTTTGTCAAATTGGTTTTGAGCCTTGACATGCTTCTCTAGTGATATTTGGTAAAGGAGGATGCAACTTCAAGCATGATTCTGGCAATTTTATTTTGAACTCATCAGAATGTGGGAATTGAAGAATCAAATCCACAGTGCCCAGTGCTCTTTGCCAGAAATGTGGAGAGTACTCCTTCAAAATCAGTGAAAAAATCTAATAAAACCAACAAAGAGTTAAGTGAAGCTCGGACTTCTGAATTCTCAGGAGAGAATAAGGCAGATAGGCAGTGGGAGACATTGAAAGATGGAAGTAGTCAGCTAACCAAAAGATCTTCCAAGAGAAAGCAGAGAAGTAAGGATCAGTCCAATAATGGTTCAGCCCGCAGAAGGAAAATCCTGGGTGAAGAAAATATGGATGGTACTGAGACACAAGATGAAGAAAATCTTCTTAACTCTCATGCTAAGGTTGTGAAAAGGGATCTTCTTAAAAGTCTCGATTCCCTTACTGAATCTGAGAAGACAATTACAATCTCTATTCCTTATCTGGAATTTACATTAGTAATGAGCATTGAGGAGCAATGAGGAGCATGCAAATGAGTTGAGGTGCATAACCTTTGGTCAATATAAGTAAGAGTTGATTGTGACATCTAAGCAATATAACTGAGACTTGACTAGTAATCTTTTTTTTTGTATTAACATCTTTGGCAAATTGCCTATGCCAAAGTTGCAGAGACTGACTACTGACTGCATGAATTTATTTTGGGATTATATATCGAGATTTATGTTTCTATCATTTATATTTAAAGTTTACTTCCATGGTCTCAGGTAAATACTTGTAGTAATGTTTATTTACTTCTCTATGGTAACAGGCTTATAGTTTGAGTTATGCCTGAGTACATCCCCATGCCTACCTTGTTTTATTGAAAAGTATTGGTTTTCTTGAAAAGTATAGGAAGCTTACTTTATAATTCTCTTTTCCTTTTACTTTATAATTTTCTTGAAAAGTACTTGTAGGTCTCAAGGAGAACAATGAGGTTCTTTTACGATGGATATGACCCATGTATTAAAGTATACGCAAATGAATATTTAAACAGGGTTGATGTTCAAGAATCTCTTCATGCAAATGTTACAAAGATTCCTTTCAAATGGGCAATTTGCAAGTGGGTATCTATATTCTAATCTCTAATAAGGTCATGTTATTTATGATTCTAGATCATTTTAACTCTGGATATATTGGGATACAAAATGTTTGAGGGGAAAATCTCTTCACTCTTTTTACTGTCTGGGTAGCAGACCTTGGTCATGTGATGTGGTCAGGGAAGGGCAGATCATTTTCCAAATCCTTTGAATTTCTCTGAATTTCTCAAATCCTCTTATTGTGAGGGACTTTGACCCATTCCTGTACATGGGCATATGGCATGAATATATTTGACTTGCAAGAATGGAAAAAGCAGGAAATGACAAGGATCTATCATAAATGGAAAAACCTGGTAAGTATACATTGACATTTTGGTTTTGGTTTCCTGGTGCTTTATTTGTGGTTTCTGCAATGAAGTGACATTAGCATTTGGTTTTGTCTAAAAATGACTATTGTGTGATGCTTTTTATCTTAGAACAAGGACAGACAGCTGTGGAAACTAGGTAGCCTGCCACTTGGGCTGATCACCTTTTACAACCTTAATTATGCACTAGATAATTCTTGGCATGGTCTAGGCCTTGGTTATAATCCTAGTGTTAGCCGGATAGATATTGCAAAGGCAGCACTGAGTAGCATATTTTGGTAGTTAGAGTGAGTCTTGTCCACACTATGCGATTAGCAAAACTTTGAGTTCCTGTAGTTATGTCTCTTTGATTTCAGTAGTACCAAATCTTGTTTCCTGTAGTCATTTCATTCTCTTCCAATAATGAATCAATATTCTAATGTTGAAATTATTTAGACAATCATTGCTTCTTGACAATAATACCTAAATATTCCAGTTATTGAACCCCTTATTTCCATATAGAATACAGTTGATTGCAAGGTCTGATCTTGTCATAGTTGATTGTAAAAACCAAATTTTGATAGTGGTCATATTATCTTCATTAGCCCTGCTAATCTTGTACACTTCCTTTTCAACATCCACATCTTTTTCATCAAATGATTCTTCTACCACATCATCAGTTTACTTCTAAAAATTGTAATGCTACTTTGCTTGATATTATTGACATAGATCTCTCTTGTTGACATAGATCTCTCTTGTTGGCATCTCATTTTTCTGCTCTCTTTCGGGACACATACCATGCCGAATGTTGATATAATGGCACCAAGGGGATTGATGCCTATTGGCAAATACTAGGACTTGGTTTATATGGACCTCAGTTACTTGATACATAATAGTCCATAAATAGCACTAGATAGCCATAAAACCATGGGCAGATATACAGAGAATAATGGAAATCTGATCTTATGACCTTGGGAAGCTCTAAGAATCCCATGTTTCCTTTTATTTTTCCTTTGAAATCCTATCATATCTGCTCATAGCAAGTTACATAGTTCCACACTTTGAGGTTTATGTCCATGTAAGCCATCCACATCATGTCAGTCATTGATTATCCACATTTCTGTATGTTTTTCCTGTGTAAAAGGGATTCGTCTTTGTTACTCCCCTAAACAGTGCTCATCATAGAGCCAAGTTGAAATATCTTCTAAAAACTATTGAATGCATATGCTCTCGATTATGTTGATGTAAGCTCTCAACAATGGCAATCAAGTGAGATGTTCTCGGCTCTGAGTTATTTCTAAAGAAAGGAAGGGATAATTATAAACAAATGCCCAAGTTTTTCAGCAACAAAATATCTGAGGACATTTTTTCTGAAGAATGAAATTCTCATCTTGACAGTTGTCATTTTTATCCAAAGATTAAATAACACTCTCTAGTGTGTAGAGCATAACAAATTATTAGCTAACCCCTTACACAAATTGGTGCATGCTAGACAATATCAGTATAGTATTTTATTGGGTTGTGCTTATGGAAATTGTTATTGAGGTCATTTAGTAGAGCTTAAAATTGGTAGGAAAGGGAATTACAGTCCTTAATTATACTTTTAGAGGAATGAAGCGATTGTGGCTTCTTTTGACATGATAGTGTGCTTGAGTTTGTTGTATCATAGAGGATTCAGATTAGATCTAAACTCTGTTTGTTTGGATCCAAAAAACAAGGCTGACTAGTTCTGCTTTTTGTTCAAGGACGTGAAATGGAATATTTCCACACTCTACTTGGCTCATTGTAAACAAAAATTTGTTGACTGGAACATGATTTCTTTTTCCTTCTTCCTATCTTCTTACTAATTTCCTGAACAACACTCTGAAATAAAAGGTGCACCAGAATTTTCAAATCAAGCATTTCAATCTATTACTGCAATCAAATTGGAGAAGAGATGCATTATTTATTTTTCTAAACAATGGTACACTGGAAACTGAGTATGGGTTAGCATGTAATATGCATATTTCCTTGAGGAGAAATAAAAATTGTATATGCAAAGAAATCATGCTTAATCTGAATCATAAATATTTGCATGAAAACTATTTACAGTGTTGCACCTTAACTAATGTTAGTGTTATTTCTCGTCTGGTTACCTATTACACTTGATCCTGAAAAGAGTTTTCAAGTGAGTATTCTAGTTTGTGAAAATGTTCATTCACTTGTTCTACCTGATTAAAGATGACTAATGCTATTTTTACTTGTGTCGTGGATGCAGGGAATCAGAATAACAAAGTATTACCTTTTCTGTGTTGTCTGTGAAACAAAGCCAGGTTTAAGTTGCTTGGGTGAGCCACCATGGCTGTCTCAATGAAAAATGTTGATCCAACATTTCAAGGCATTGGTCAAAAAGTGTATCCTTATACATCTGAATTCCACCTAAGTGGCTTCTTTGTATATGAGCTGAACTTCTACTTATAGATCCCAATGCTCATATATTGTTATTGAAAATAATGGACCATCAAAGATGCATGATTTTGAGCATCATCTTTTTTATACATATCGATAGATTACAATAGGACACAATGTTTTGTAGCATGGAAATTTTTCCATGTCGTTACCTTGGTATATTTTTAGAACTTGTTCCTAAAAGTCAATGGAATGTGAAAAAATGCTACTTTTCCTTTTTATGCAATGCACAAGTTGTACATAGCCTTCAAGTCACTCAAAATACACTACACCTTCAAAAGCAAGGAATTGAAATTGATTGAGAAGGCTGTAAGTTTCCAAAGTACCTATTATTGTCATGAGAATTTAGGAATGTGAAAAAACACGGCTTTGCATTTTAACACAACACATAAGTCGTACATGGGTAAATGCCTTGAATCTGCAAAAACTGGGAATTGAAATTTATTGAGAAAGGGTAGTGTTTACAAAGTTTCTATTATAGTTTTCATGAGACATTTTAGGAAAGCGTTGAGTAGAATATTTTCCCAAAAAAATCCGTGCTAAGCATTTTTTCTTGTTGTAGTGTATGAATCTTCCTTTTGTAACTTGTTAGGTGAATTTGAATCTCAGAGAAAAAAAATTCTGTCAATTGCGAACTGATTCATGTATTGTGGCTTCACAATTGAAAAAGTGAAATGTCATTGGGATTCATGTATCATGGCTCCACAATTGAAAAAGTGAAATGTCATTGGGATTTTTTTGGTGCTTTGTTTCCTGAATTTGTTTGTGATATTTAAATTTAACAGACAACTGCAACAAAGAGTGGGGCATATCACTATGATATATATTTTTGGCTTGGGAAGGACACTAGCCAGGTATTCATACTTTGGATTTCAAGTTGTTTTAGTATAGATTATAGATTGCAATCCATTATTTACTCAGATAACGTTTCAGTGAGAAGATTTATATTTGTATTAGGATGAAGCTGGGACAGCAGCTATAAAGACAGTTGAGCTTGATGCAGCTCTTGGAGGCCATGCAGTGCAATACTAGGAATTGCAAGGCCATGAAACTGACAAATTTCTGTCATATTTCAAGCCATGTATTATTCCTTTGGAAGGGGGTGCAGCTTCTAGATTTAAAAAACCTGAGATAACAAAATTTGAGCCATGCCTTTATGTATGCAAAGGCAGGCGTGTTGTAAGAGTAAAATAGGTGAATATCTTAAGTTTGTAATTCATTGACTTGGACTCATCCAGTTGAAGGATGTCATTTAAAATTCTTATTTTTATATAGCTGGCAGTTGAGAAGGGAAAAAATGAGTTTTTGTTAATTTTATGCAGGTACCTTTTGCACAAACTTCATTGAACCATGATGATGTTTTTGTCCTTAATACTGAGTCCAAGGTGTACCAATTCAACGGGGCATCATCCAACATCCAGGAAAGAGAAAAGGCCTTGGAAGTAGTGCAATATATCAAAGACGAATACCATGAAGGGAAATGTGACGTTGCAGTAATTGGTGAGTTGCATAAGGATAGAACTTGTTTCAATAAACTTGCAGGGTTTGAATTGTTTAGTATGACTAGTAGGTTTATCTAGACCCTATTTTTTAAGGAAGACTGCATATTTCACATCTATTTAACCTCATCTGGATGTTTTCCTGTCTGTGTAATAATGGTAGATGATGGGAAGCTTGTAGCAGAATCTGACTCTGGAAAGTTCTGAGCTATGTTCGGAGGTTTTTCTCCCATTGGCAAGAAGAATGGCAATGATGACGATGCTAGAATGGAATCAACTCCTGGAAAACTTTATAGGTAAAATCTTATTCTTTAACAGTGTGCCACTGTGCACAGAATAATTGTAGAGCTTGCATGCAGGGTTATGATCGTTAGCTTTCCTTTTGAAAGTAATTCAAATCTAATATATTCTTTGAAAACCGATAAGAAGACATACATTAAATAAATTAGGCAATTGGTAAAAGTTTGAAACTCTGACAGTAATTTAAACAAGACGTCTATCTTAAGTTTATATTTTACTGTATGTGATATAGCATTGTGGAAGGGGAAATAAAGATTGTTGAGGGCCCCTTGTCTAAGGGTATGTTGGAGTCAAAACAAATGTTATTTACTTAATTGTGGTGCTGAGTTATATGTGTGGGTTGGTCGAGTGACACAATTGGAAGAGAGAAAGTCTGTGAGTCTTGCTGCAGAGGTAAGCATGTCCTTCTTTTAATATTGATTAGATCCATTGTCAATATTTGAGCTCTGAACTTTATGATGGATATCTAAACTTTAATAATATTTTCAGGAATTCATTTCTAATAAAAAACAACCAAGGAACACACACATAACTCGAGTTATCCAGGGATTTGAGACACTTCCTTTTAGGTCAAATTTCGACTCTTGGTCACTTGGCAGTGGAACTTCAGGCTCTGAGGATGGAAGAGGAAAAGTTGCAGGTGAGTATAGCAGTTCTTTGTGCGCTGATTAGCTTAGAGATAATATTTTAAGGGGTTTCATTTATTCAATTTTAAATATTCTTTTCAGCATTGCTGAAGCAACAAGGAATCAATGTGAAGGGAATTTTGAAGGCAACTCCACTGCAAGAAGAAATTCTACCATTGCTTGAGGGAAATGGGAAGATTGAGGTCTGTTGATTACATTCTTTAGCATTGTTTAGTTAAAAATGGATATATTTCAATACAGTTTTCCAGTTTCTTCAAATTTTCAATCTCCTAATTCTTAACATGTTTATTTGTCAGATTATTTTTTTCATTTTACGAGAGCAAGACCTTTCTAATGAATGGAAAAGGTCATGTTTATATTGTATCATCAACTTGAATGCGGATACTTGCATCTGGTTGTAGGTCTGGAGGGTCAAGAACGTTTCTAAAGCCCCAGTTCCTAAAGAGGATGTTGGTAAATTCTACAGTGGAGATTGCTATATCATACTTTATACTTACCACTTTGGAGACAGAAAAGAAGATTATTTTCTTTGCTTCTGGCTAGGGAAGCAGAGCATCCAGGTATAGTGTTTAGGATTTTCTAATATTTTTCATTTAGAAGTACACCATGCCTAACTCTAATATTATGCAATGCACCATGATCAAAGACTTACAATGGCAAGGGCCATTATGAGTACAACCTTCATCGCTATTCTATAACCATTCTGTCATGGAAGATGTTCATTGTTTATTTTTAGCTTTATCTTCTTGTTTATATGATTCTCATTCTATGACGTCTTGATGTGTACTTTCTTTCCTTTTACTCAGGAGGATCAAGTAGTTGTTTCTCGTCTAACAAATACAATGGCTAACTCTCTGAAAGGGAGACCTGTACAGGTTGGAATTATTGGATATCACGCAAATTTCATAGTTTCTTGCTTGATGTTAGTTTCCTTGAAAATAAGCTTGTTTTGTGGCTTTCCCTCACATAGATTATCTTGTACATCGCTCATACATGGTAGATAAAATTTCTAAAAATACAGTGCAGCATTTGAGATTGTCTCCTTCATGTTGCAGGGACATATTTTGGAAGGAAAAGAGCCACCTCAGTTTATTGGATTATTCCCTAACATGACCATTTTAAAGGTTTGTACTGAAGCCTTAACTCTATTTTAAGTCTTAAATTGTTGTTTCTTTTCACATTCATCTTTCCTATTGTTTGATTGAAAGAGATGCCCTATCTAGTGAATTCCAAGGGACATGTGATCCACTGTAGGGTAAAGCAATGTTGTGATTTATTTCTTTAATATATTTGTCCTTGATCCTGTAGGGTGGATTAAGTGCTCGCTACAAAAAGTACATTACTAAGAAAGGCATTCATGATGAGATATGCAATGGGGATGGTATTGCCCTCATTCAAGTTTGTGGTACAGGGCCTCACAATAGTAAAGCAATTCAAGTCGATCCGGTCAATATTCAGATTCTACCTTTATTTGTATTTATCTGGATTTGTGCATGAGTGCTTCAAAATTTTATTTATGAACCTTCAGTCTCTAATAAGTAATATGTATCATAGGCTGTTAATGCTGGATTAAAAAACCAGAATAGTGGGTTAAAGTTTCTGCATTATTCTGCTAGAGGAAATGAATGTTTAAGAAAGGAAAAGAATGACAATAACAACTTGTATGCCTATTATAGTTTGAGTAGGCCATTTACGTGTAAACCTAATTCAGATCCCATGTTCTTGTAGCTATTCTCTATTGGATGTTTGATGTTTAGCATATCCCTTACGTACACTTTTTGTTCCTATGAAAACCTTGCGAGGAAACCCAAGGGATGCTTCCCCAAATTTGTGGATAGCATCCCTAGTAAACTTGTCGGCCTAGACTAGTTCTCCCCACCTAGAGGGATTCAAACTAGGCACTTGCTGGCATGAAACTAACAAAATTCACAGTAATGTTGGCAAAAACCAGTTGAGCTAACCCCTTGGGCTATATCCCTTAGGTGCACTTGAGCAAAGTATGTTGGATAAAAATTTGTAGGCTCATTATTTCCATTACACTTCCTCTTCCAAATACATAGGAAAAACTATTGCTTAGGTGCACTTGAGCAAAGTATGTTGGATAAAAGTTCGCAGGCTCATTATTTCCATTGCACTTCCTCTTCCAAATACATAGGAAAAACTATGTAACTGGAACTGCTCACGAAGGGCAGGAATACTGTACTATATAATAAGATACATCATACAAGTAATTGAATGACGATTGTTATGAAGTTTAAATAAGTGTTGTCAATATTGCCTCACGATAGACTGTTGTATGGTGGTGATGCATAGGAGAGCACATTCACATATTGCAATTTACATCCCTAGAACAAGCAGAGAATGATGCTCTTCAAATAGTAGAGTATCAACCTCAAGAAATTCAAAGAGAGTCCATCCATCATTTCTCTTTATACAAGATAGTGATTTCAGCAAATTTTGAACCATGGAATGTGCACGGGGACTTCACTTAGTGAACCTCTCACATAGCACGTACGAACGTTGGATATTAAAGAATACCCTTAATTTCTAGAGATATTGATCCAAACTCTTTTTGTTGAAACCCCCTCCCAATACTTAAAACCTCCTCCCCACCCCTTTTTATATCTCAGTCCTTATAAACCACCCTACCCACCCCCACCTTAAACCCCTCATCCCCCCAATACCTGCAATATATTGGTTCAATTTTTGATAATTTTAAAACCCACAATATGAACTAACGTGATAGGATATCGGTAAACAAGTGAAGACCCCATGGGAATGTGGTTATGGGTAGTCACAGAATATTCCAAGCAATTCCTTATTAGGGAGAAGATACCTATCCCTCAAAGGCTCGATTTTCTTCAAGAATTAAAACCAGCAAAGAACTTAGCAGAGAAACCCACGACTTGTCTCTTAGGAGCAGTAATGATGATCTTGATTGATGATTTCCAAGCAAGGAGACATCTTTATTTATAGTTCATCAAAATGGAAGATGATTCCACACAATTACAAGGCCACCCTTGGGGTTTTCATTCTTTTAATCTTTTGACCATTGATATTTAATCTTTTGTGGTCCAATGACCTTTTAATCTTTTGTTATTTATCTTTGAGGTACTTTGGTTCTTCACTTGGTGGGTACTTGGACCAATACAAGTTGTGCTTGGGTTTCTTAGTCCTTCAAGTGATTCTATGACCACAACAAGTCATCTCAGGTGTTCTTCATAGTATTCATGGTCCATGCATGTCCACTCGAAGTGAATCATCATAAATGAGGAGGATTATTATTTTCTTCTCTTGTTCTCCTTGTTTCCATTAGTATTATGTGCTAAGTATTTCAACAAGGGTTGGCTAGTCTCTTGAGAAGGTCTCATATCCCATAGATAAAGGAGAGGAGTGCATATCTGTGTGTGTGGGGGGTCATAAAGTTCATGTTTATTGAACAAAGAGGAGAAAGACCATAGAGGGAGTAGCCTTAGTTCATTGTTGAGGAACCCTACACACTTATGAATAATTATTTTGCATGGTGAGGGAAAAGAATGAATGTCAAGTATCATGTCAATATACTAGGTAGAAATCTAAAGGGGTATAAAAAATGTAAATGAAAAAAATGATACATGCAATATACAGTGCAAATAGGGGTTTTTTTAAATTGGGAAGGCATATTGGGACGTGGTTAAAAAAATGATTTTGGGAGGTATTTTCTAATATTTTTTGAAAATAGGGGTATTGTTTCATATACCACGAATGAACGTGCTATGGCATGGTTTCACTAAGTGAAGCCCCCATGATTATTTATTAGGGTGTTAAAGACCCGACACAAAGTGGAGGATTTACCTCATGACTCGATGATGACCAAATACAATAGTAACACCCCGTCGGAGGAATAATAACATCTCCCTTAGGTTACATTAGTAAAATACATTTAGAATATCCTTTGAAGTTACAATATTTCAACACTGTGCACATTTTGGATTTTCTTTAGCCCATTGAATGTAAACTGGCTCAAACCTATGCGGTTTACCGCTCATTTTCTTCATGGCCACTCCTGTAAGCTAAAATTGTAGATTTTAGACCTTCAAAAGACTGTTCATTTGTGAATACCAAGTGTTAAAACCAATCCATGTGAAAGCATTATGTATTGATACGAAATCGATCTTCATTTAATGATACCACCCAGTCTGTCATATCACATGATGATACAGGAAGGTGCATTGATTCGAGAGTGTGCCACATCTCGCCTTCACTCCACATTGTACAAGGTTAATTATAACCATTGAAAATTATGAAAACCCCTTCATCATTCTGGATGCATTTAACTTGCTCAAAATTCAATGTTCTCTGCTGGAATGTTAGTACTTAGGACTAGTATGTACTTTACATAATTAATCTACCAAAACAATTAAAAACCATGTAATATATAATGAAAGAATATGTTGTATGGATTTTCATAAAATCATGAGCCAACAATTTAACCTGTAATTTAACAAAATACATAATATGACATAAGACATTAAGGTTACAAAAGAAAACATAAAAATTTCCTAGGACTATACAACAAACCTAGGTTTACAACTCCAGTATTAACACTACCATTGTTACTTAATTTCTCTATGAGTTGCAGACCTGAAATTTGAAGGTTACTAAGATGAATTTTCCAGTCTAGGAGATATTTGACAGACAACCTCATAGTTTGCACGTTAACACTTATGATCTTGAGAAATCATAAAACATGGATACAAGGGCAGAGTATTTCAATAACCCGTCGTAAATGCTAATACTTGTGTGGCATAAAGGAAAGCTTGAAATAAATAGGGTAGATATCCTTGTACTTATTAAATTTTCATAATAGTTAATGGTTCTAGTGGTTAGCCCCTAATCTGTACGGGCGGGATACAACTAGATGGCTTATGCATCGAGGACTGGGTATCCTCTCTCCCTTCAAGTCACATAAGATCCACCATATTCTCTATTTGTCGATTATAAGTTATAACATTGTGCCTGACTACGAAGTAAGCTTCCTCCACATTTATTCTAAGATGCCTCTTTCCTCTACTGAATTTCTTTGAGTTCTCGCTTCCAGTATTTCTTGTTGCTCCATGTGTGAGTGATATCCTTCATTGGGTGTCTAAGAGTTGGTCTTCTAGCCTCCTCCAGAGCCTATGTGTGGAACATATTTTCCCAATAGAAATTGGATCCATCTCCTTCTTGTGCATGCAGCACAAGTCTTCTCCAGCCTTGGCCCTCTGATTATGAGATGCACACTTTACATCTACTTACACCTCCGCCCGACTTTGGAGTGTGGAAAGAAAATCAAAGTCTAGTGACTTAGGGCACCAGAGGATGGACATAGAAGTTGGAGAACTGTGGAGACTGGAGTTTAACAGAAAAAATTGTTGTTATACTAGAGACCTCGTTAATATGCATGTAATATTAACTGCGGTTCAAATATTGGTTTGGTTAAACCATTGTACCTAGGGTTTGAGTTGGTGCAAGACCACATTGATTAGGGTGGCAGATACACCAGCTCTTTGCTTGGTGCAAGAGCACATTCATTCAAGTTGGTGCAGGACCACTCATCATATTGATCGTTCCTTAAACGAATTGTCAGACCAACAGCTGAAAGAAAGCTTCATCCACAATTGGTGCTCGTAAGGATTATCCGCTTTACTCCATTCCTCGCTTTTACATTGCGGCACACATTGTAAACTCCTTGTTGAAGCTCGTAGATTTTTTGTAGAGGAAACAACACAAAACGAAGCACAATCCAATCAATGGGAGATGGTACAGTGAGCGGTATTTTCTTGCTCTAGTTCGGTTTTGGTATGAACATTATGTGCATGCCGTGAAATTGAAACTCTCCACATATAAGGGTCCTTGAGACAAAGATCGTCTGTTGATATGACATGCCTAGAATCATCTCTTGTTGAATTTTTGGTGTGAGTATCCCTGGGTTGGTCGGTTTTGGCTCATAAGAAAAAACTAGATTCATGGGACTATGCAACTTGCTAAGTTATTACTTCATCCTCTCTATTTTTATTTTTTAATTTCAATAATTTCATATATACAATGATGATCCAGTTTGCAATTTTCTCTTCTTACAATCTCATACCCAATGTAACAATGTAATTTTGGATCGTATGCACCTGCCAAATGTGAAATGATCCTGAAACATTGTTTTTATTGTTAGTGGAGGGGAAGGCAGACTCTGAACTAGTGGTTTTCTTCATGTGAAATGTTAGATATTGCAATAGAACATGGTTATTTTATAAAATAAAGTCTTTACTACTACATATGATTTGTTAGTGTTATAAAGCTTTTAAAAAGTGTAGATTTAAGATATATATTGTTTTTTTTGCTAGTCTTAAGAGTTTTTATACTTTCATATTACTTATCGCGTAGTGACTCTTGTTATGTAATATATTTCATTTACAAAATTTAACAAATTTAATAATATTTTAAATTATTATTATTTATTTAATATGATATATATTCACCATTATCCATGTAAATAGAAAGGGTTTAAACCCGCAACACAATTCAAAATTAATTAGTTATTTATATTAATCTTTGTATCGTTCTAAAATTAAGCTTTCCTTTTAAATAATACTAAATTCCCCTACATCCATTTATACATCCACCTACCTAATTTCACCCCTTTATATAAGGTTTTTACGATGTCATCATGGGTGAGCATTAACCTCGTTGTCATGATGTATGTTTCTACATTATAGACTTCTATTCATAATCTTGATGCGATTTTTTTTGTTGCTTTCTATTTGGTCTTCATTTTTAACCTCGTTGTCATGATGTATGTTTCTAGATTATAGACTTCTATTCATAATCTTGATCCGGAATTTTTTTTTTGTTGGCTTCTACTTGGTCTTCATTTTTATCTATATTAGATCCCTCCAAAATGTCACCATCTTTCAAAGGGGACAAAAAGCAAATGGGAGATATATACTAAACCTATATATATATAATTAATTAACTAATTAGGTAGTTTGTGTTTGTTTATTTGTTAATATATTATATTTAAAGTTTATAATTTAAATGAAAAAAAAAGTATTTGATATTTATGAAGAATTATTTTGAATAGATAATATTTCATATAGCAATTATTAACGTTGTAACAGCAGCTTCTCTTATTAAGACATGTTTTCTTTTAGAAAGCATTTATAAAATTCAAGGCCACAAATAAATGTGTGATAGTGTCACATGCCCTAATTTGCAAAAACAATTTTATAATATTTGAGGAACATTGTGTTAAATTTTATGCTAAGTTGTAATTGATGACCCAATGGGGTCAAGAATACTTAATGTAAATTCAAAATATTTTATTTATAAATAAATAAATGAGGAGAAAACAACTTTAACCATCATGTATCAGAAATGTAACAGAATTGGAAGAGATCTCAGCAACATCATAACAGAGATGGAATAGATCACAGCATCATCAGTAAATCAAAACTAAAAGACAACAGCAATAGATCACAACATCATCATAACAGATTCGACACACTTCTCATTGATATCGCAGTAGAGAAAATAGTAAGACAAAGATAAGATTTATGCAACAACCGTCATGCCATATTCATTCTGCGCAATAGATCCAAACAGATAATTCCTCCACAGCAGGAGACCAATTACATCCCAAAACTCAAACAGATCGCAGATAAAACAGATAATTCTCCTCTGTCTATCCCTATCCAGGTATTCCATGTCCATTACAATTGCAAAACTAGCTCTATATATAGGCTTGCGCCTTTACATCGAAGGTCCACTTCTAACTAACTTCTAACTACTAATGACCTATGGCGACAAAACTTGGTCAAATAATATATTAAATATTCAAAAACGGTTATCTTTTCGCCCATCGCGCTGATTTGGCCTTGTGCGGTGTGGCGTGAGCTTGCGTAGCTACCACGACGCTGCGCAACTCACTTACCAAAACCCCTACCAACAAGTATGGGTAGCTAGAGCCCGATCATCTTCTCTGAGGAGAACTTCTCTATTGGCTACTCTAGCTTCTTCTTGTATGCAATCTTCCCATACTATGTCAAACTTCATACTTTCTTTTATGGCACACAGAGTCTGGATGAATGAGTCCCAAGGTCTAGTGACACCATTGAGAGTAGTCATAACTAATTCATCCTCATCAAGGGTGCCTCCAATAGCACTTAGTTTCTTTTTGAATTGGGATACCCTTGTGAAGTAATCTTGAATAGATTCTCCTTTACTCATCTTTGTGCCCTTTAGTTGATCTCTCATATTCATCTTTCTATTGATGTTCCTTCCCTCATACATTTTTGAAACTGCATCATACATTTGCTTAGGTTTCTTCTTAGATTACACTTGAGGGATCAATTGATCCTTAATAGAATCAGCAATGATCCTCATTTCCTTGATTAGGTCTTGTTCATGCTTCTCTTTAGCTTCATCTTCTTCAGGTTCTACAATCTCATCCTTGATGTACTTCTCAAGGCTATTCTCTTTCAGAATGAGACCAATCCTATACTTCGAAGCCAGGAAGTTTTCTAGGTCTTCCAATTTGTCCTCAAGCTTAGTGCTTGGGGCCATCTTTTCCAGCAGGTCACTCAAAAATTAAATTTGTCAAAATAGGATACTAACCTTACCAGTCGATACGCTTGAGGGAGGCGATTTGGTTGTTCGAACTACTTTCTAGAGATCCCAAATCTTTAGTCTTCAAATCCTACTTACGAGGTTGTAGCACTGTAGAAATTATGGTTCTGTTTCACTACAGTTTTCTGATTCACTGCCAAACTAGGGTTTTACTTTACTGAAGATTCCACCACCCAAAAGCTTTGATCTAGGGCTCAATAGCTGCGCTCTACGAGGGAACAACTTTCTATGAAAGAAGATCTTCAAAACTTTGAATTTTGCAGAAACCCTAATTTCTTCCAAAGAGGGAGGACAGAGAATTTCACCTTGTGAAAGCTACTATAATCAACTTAGCTCTGATACCATGTTAAGATTTCATATGTTAGACTAGATTCAATAATTTTCAATTCAAAATCATAGCAGAAGCATATCCAGAATCACTGATAGAAACACAATGACAAGATAGACACAACATTTATCCTAGGAAACTCTCAAGGGGAAGAAAACCCAGCAAAACATCCTCTGTATAAGATGTATAAAAGACAACCCCAAAAGCAGGTGTTCTCCTCCTTCTGTTCTTTCTCTCTATCTCTCCTACATGCTACTCAAGTGAGTGAGTCTATGTTCAAATAAGAACCATAGCTCCTCTATTTATACACAATGAGTCAACTGAATTTTACCCTATACAAGTCGACCCCACTAAACTCTCTGGGCTGACTTCACCTAGGAAGAATCAAAATAGTATATTATATTATTTATTAGGGTGTTAAAGACCCGACACAAAGTGTAGGATTTACCTCATAACTCGATGATGACCAAATACAATAGTAACACCCTGTCGGAGGAATAATAACATCTCCCTTGGGTTACATTAGTAAAATACATTTAGAATATCCTTTGAAGTTACAATATTTCAACACTGTGCACATTTTGGATTTTCTTTATCCCATTGAATGTAAGCTTGCTCCAACCTATGCGGTTTACCGCTCATTTTCTTCATGGCCATGCCTGTAAGCTAGAATTGTAGATTGCAGACCTTCAAAAGACTGTTCATTTGTGAATACCAAGTGTTAAAACCAATCCATGTGAAAGCATTATGTATTGATACGAAATTGATCTTCATTTAATGATACGACCCAGTCTGTCATATAACATGATGATATAGGAAGGTGTGTTGGAGGAGCAAGTCAATAAGCTGACTTGAACGATAGCCGACTTAGTCGATCAGTCGACTAAGTTGGTCAGCCGACTAGTTAAAGATTAGGTCGGCCACCTAAGGTCGTGTCGGTTGAGTGCACCAACAGGTAGTTATTTGTAACTGTTTGTAATTCATATATATTAGGCTGTTGAGCCAGATGAGAACTAGGTTCAGTTCTTTGTATTGTATAGACCCTCTCATGTTAATATAATCTATTATTCTATCTACTTGTTCTTATCTCTTGTCTCTGTTATGTATGTATGTTTTAGTATGTATTATTGGTAACCTTATGTGATCTGTGAGATTACAACATTGGTTCCGTTGCCGGTAGTACATGTCTAAGATGTATGCAAGCAGATGATATCAGAACAGGAGATTAAGGACTGGTGGGAGGGTAAAGTAGCAAATTATTTGCAGAATTACGCACGAAGAAACAAATTGACGACCGCACAAGCAAAAGAAAGATTCTTTACAGAGACACATGAGAAGTTTGTAGAATCAGTGCCCTAGTTGCTAAAGAAACTCCTGGATGAAAAATCCAGAAGGAACTTAAGATCAACAGTTACTAGAAAAACTGATTCGAGGGGGAAGAACAAACTTGTCGGAGTGATTCGAAAAGATCGCCAATGAATTCTATGAGGGGCAAGCAGTAGAAGAAAGGACTTCAGTGGAAACCATCAAAAAGAAATTCAACATAGACCTCACCGAGCAATTTTGTGTTCCTTACCGACCTTGTTGTTTAAGTTCTTGATCGAGAACGGAGTGGGTCATATTGTCGAACCTCATCCATCACTTCACGGACTGCCATTAAACCCTAACTGGGTGGAAAAACAAAATAGGTGGGAAAAATTCATTGCCGAAAGGGAATGGTAATACTTCCTAAGCAAGTAAACATAACTATCCAGGCTTTCTAAAGCATCAGGTAGGCTATGGGGGGGTAGTTGGTCATATGTCAGGATAAAGTGGAGTGGATTCTAGTCGACTAAGGAAGATGCCAATCACCAATAATGAGAAGTTAGCCTAAAAAGGAAATCAAGAGGACAGTGTCACACAAAGGTATGGTGGACTTCCAAAAAATAGAGAGGGAGAAGAGGATACAAAGAAGGGAAGAAAGAAGAGAAAGAGCCTTAGCGCTGCAGAGAGGAATGAGTACTAGGGTGACCGACCAGGAAAGAGATCCACCGGAGTCGGGTCATGACCGACAAGAAGAAGGTGTGGAAGAAGAGGAGTCCCCTATGGAAGAATAATTGTGGATAGAGCAACGAGAAGCTCTCCAATTAGAAGTTCCCCAGGAGGTAAAACCCTTATCTCCGACGAATCCGAGTACTCGGATACAAGCCATTGTCAAAGAGGACCTCAGACTAAGAGCTGGTGACTTCGGTATATGGAGTCGACTAGATGACGAGACATACACTGGTAGACATATAATTATCCGTCGACCAGAAGAAGGAAATTGGGTTACGCTTTAAGCGGTACCCTCCAACCGAAGTATTCACTTACTTTATCCGACACATGAAGGAGCACCCCCCTGCCAAATACAACTTTGGATAACATAGAACATTCAGAACTACGAACGAACAATTGCAGTTGGACATCGACATAAGAAGTCGACAATAACTAACTGTTGGTCGAAGAAGAAACGATAACTAAAATAACCAACTGAAACAAGAGTTCCATCGACAATAGTTCTGCAGAGAGGAATAAGCAAATAACCCCACTACCCCTGCCACCACCTCCACCGCCGCCAGCTCCTGAAGAAGACAGTGACAGTGACTCCGACATGGGTCACGGGTCAGCACACATCCCTCTATATGAGGGTGATGAGGACCCTAGACGACACTAGTTCGTCTTTGAGTCAACTTGGGAGGCTAACCAAGTTACAGATGAAGACAGGCAAATGGCACAGTTCACTGGTGCCTTGAGGAAAAGGGCATTAACTTGGTACATGACCTTTTCTGAAAGAACCACCTCCACTGCAACCATTAGCGACAACCGCATCCACTTCTGGACCCTCTACATCCAACCAACCAGAGGCACAACCAGATGCAGCAATCATCCCACCACCCCAACCAAAAATATCATCCATCGCTGCTACCCCGCAAACAAAAAATCCAGTTTTGACTCTTACAGGTACACGGGTGCCACAACAAATAGAGCCACACAAGCACAAGAAGAAGAAGGATCATCGTGAACAGACGATAATGGTCCATATCAGTCAGCTTGGGCCAACCACTACAGTTGATTCAACCAAGTTGAGATATGCAGAGCTAGGAAAACTCCTGGAAACCCTAGCAGTCGAAGCAAAGACAAGGAGCCAGCAGAGACGTAAGGATCTCGACAACAATGAAAAATAACAAGTCGAGTTCCTCAACAAATGCAGAAACCTTGTACAATTAGTAATACCAAGACTAGCAGAGGTCGACACCGACAAACCACTAGAAAGAGCTTATCAGTTGTTTGAGAGCGTGGTGTCGGTGCTGCAGGCACAAATTCAGGACATAAAAGAGGAGCATAAAGAAGAAAGTGTTTGACTATTGATGGAGCAGCACACAGCCTTTTCATAAGCATACAAAGTGTTGCAAGATCACATGGAGGACTTTGTCATCACAGAAGAAATACTGCAAGACTGACCTGCTTGCTATGGTTAAGTCTATCAGCAAACCAGGTAGACCCGACAGGAGATCCAAGTGCTTGAGAAAAGGAAAAGAACTGACGTAGCACTTAGAAGCACAATTGAAGATCAAATAGTGCTTGAAACAACCAAATTGTAAGCGCGAGCGAGAAGCACATCAGTGGGTGCAACAAGCCATTCCAAACCTGGAAAAAGTAGACATCATCTGCCCATAGACGAAAAGACTACTGGAGACAGTGGAGAAAAAGGACCAGCTTATGGGTCTTGACATGGAAAAAATAGCGGAAGTTTCCATACCAGAGAAAATGTCGATCTTATCCAGTATAACTGTACTAACGATCGACATACAAAAAAATTTGCAGAGTTGGATGGATTTCCAACATCAGCTGGCAGTGACAACTGAAGCAATTGTCGAAGTCCGTGTACAGAAAATACCAACCATCAGACTTCACAGCCCATGAAGATCAAGCACAAAGAATGATTGCTTAGACAGACAAAGAAATTTTGGGTACCTCCCTGTTTCTTCAGGACAAAGAAACATTTTGTTTGTGGGGGAGATATTGGAGGAGCAAGTCGGTAAGCTGACTTGAATGATAGCCGACTAAGTCGATCAGACAACTAAGTCAGTAAGCCAACTAGTTAGAGATTAGGTCGGCCACCTAAGGTCGTGTCGGTTGAGTGAACCGACAGGTAGTTATTTGTAATTATTTGTAATTCATATATATTAGGCTATTGAGCCAAATGAAAACTCGGTTCAGTTCTCTGTATTGTATGGACCCTCTCATGTTAATATAATCTGTTATTCTATCTACTTGTTTTTATCTCTTGTCTCTGTTATGTATGTATGTTTTAGTATGTATTATTGGTAACCTTATGTGATTTGTGAGATTACAACAAGGTGCATTGATTCGAGACTGAGCCATGTCTCGCCTTCACTCCACAATATACAAGGTTAATTATAACCATTGAAAATCGTGAAAACCCCTTCATCATTCTGGAAGCATTTAACTTGTTCAAATTTCAATGTTCTTTGCTGGAATGTTAGTACTTAGGACTAGCATGTACTTTACATAATTAATCTTCCAAAACAATTAAAAACTATGTAATATATAATGAAAGAATATGTTGTATGGATTTTCATAAAATCATGAGCCAACAATTTAACCTATAATCTAACAAAATACATAATATGACATAAGACATTAAGGTTACAAAAGCAAACATAAAAATTTCCTAGGACTATACAACAAACCTAGGGCTACAACTCCAGTATTAACACTACTATTGTTAATTAATTTCTCTATAAGTGGCAGACCTGAAATTTGAAGGTTACTAAGTTGGATTTTCTAGTCTAGGAGATATTTGACAGAGAGCCTCATAGTTTGCACATCAACACTTATGGGCTTAAGAAATCATAAAACATGGATACAATGGCAGAGTATTTCAATAACCCGTCGTAAATGCTAATACTTGTGTGGCATAAAGGAAAGCTTGAAATAAATAGGGTAGATATCCTTGTACTTATTAAATTTTCATAATAGTTAATGGTTCTATTAGTTATCCCCTACTTTGTATGGGCGGGATACAACTAGATGGCTTATGCATCAAGGACTGGGTTGTCAATACCCCAAAATTTCAAAAAAAAATTAAAATTTTTAAATTACATATAATTTCAATAAATGCAGTCACTAATTGTTTGATTAGTTATATGTTATCGAAATTAATTATTTGTTGGTTAAGTTTAGCAGTAGAACAGTTCTTTTCAGTTTACTGATTTTGTTCTTTTTGCGACCAAACAAAAGAGACTGTCATGTAAAAACTGGGCTTACTTAGCTTCCGAGCTAATGCAGAGAGTTCTTCCTGTTTTTACAGACTACAGGTAAGAAGCTTTGGGCGCTGCTTAATAAATTTTTAAAGCATTTGATTATAGGATTGTCGCAAACAGTGAACTCAGTAAAGAAATAGATACTTAAACAAAATTCCAGAATTCAAGGTATAATTACTTCACTGTTTCTATTCTTTTACTTCTTGAGGGATAGAATTTAGTTTCAACAGTAATGGTTGCAACAGTTTCCTTTCTAGTCATAGTATACTATAGTCCTCAAAAGATTAAAGAAATGTTTCTCGTCTAACATGATTGTCAACTGGATGATCAAATACTTTAATTAATTCTTTACAGGTAGAAAAGTAAGATCAAGATCTATTTTTAGTTATCCAACTCACTAAACTATGTCATGTCTGAAAAAGAATACTATACAGTGCTAAAGAGCTTATGTATCCAATTCTTACTTTCATTCTCCCAAGTTTTAAGGTAATTACAATCTCATTGCATACTGCAGTCAAATAAAAGAAGCTACTATTAGAGGTTTAAATTTTATCTATACTATAATTGTTTGGAGAATAATCATCTATTTATAGTCAGTAATATTATTCAAATCTCAATAGAACCTTTACATCTTTAGAGATCTAACATATTTTCATACAACCTGCTAGTTCCATACTATATCGTTTAAAGTAAGTAATCACTATAAATATAGACTTACTTATCATGGTTAGATTATGTAATTAAAGAAATTCTTTTTCATGACTTAATAATATTCTAGTTTTGAATTATTAACAGATTGGCTTAAAGAACAATAGCCAAATCTATAATAAACTGAGCCATAGTATATGTCTTTACACTTAACAAGTTTATAGATTATCTTTAAGTTTACCTTCTATCCTCGTTTACCAAGATGGCTTCCTTAACTCCTTTGCATGAACAATATATACTTGGTTAAATATAAATCTACTTTGGTTGCTTAATTACTAGGGTATCAAGATAGATACTTGTATTAAGAGAATACCATTATTCCTCGTCTCTTAAGTTATACTCTATAGGAACCTTGTCAATTTCATGAATATAAACGTTTGATGATATCATCGTAAAAAGGAAAGGAAATATGCAAAGGTTATAAGTTATAATACAAAGGTAAAGATTATATTTTGCAATATAGATTATAAACATAATCATAAGGGTCGTATGGTTTCCCATGCCCTTGATGATTACTAACACGATTTTGTTGTGACATTATAATGTAGGTTTCATGCTACGTGCAATTCGAGATAAGTGAACTATGGATAAACAATAAAATGATTGGAAATCATTTGGAATCCTGGACTATACAAAAGTTACCCGAATCGCATAAAAAATCTACGTGATAACGTAGCACTTCCTGGTCCATGCATTTGATTGTTAAAAAGCCACAGTCAAACCCTAGCTTCGTCACTCTTCCTTTGCCTTCGGGCAGTCTCTATTCTGCTACGATTTTTCTTCAAGGCACTGTCGTTATTTGCTGTGTGACAGCCTCCCCATCGTCGTTCCTCCTTGAAGGTTCGTGTAGCTAGGGTTTTCACCCTAGCTTGTGCGAATGAGCACCTACTAAGGAATATGGATTCCTTAGTAGCAGTTCAATGATATATGAATTAAATAATGATAA
>LPNX010399243.1:284950-334491 GCA_001517045.1 Pseudotsuga menziesii
ATTTTTAGGGTTTTAGTTGTTTAGGGTTTCAGCTATTTAGGGTTTCTTCTTTTTTCCTCATTATTTTATATTTTTTATTACTTTTTGGATATTTTTGGAGGAAAAAAGGATTTTATAGCCTTTTGGAGGCATTTTAAGCTTTTTGGTGACCTTTTAGATGGTTTTATGGGTTTTTGATGGAGATATGGTAGAAAAGTGGACAAATGAGCCATGTAATGGGGTAGATGAGGTAGTTAACCATTTTTGGGTGTTAACAGACTTCGTCCACTGCCTGTAGAGAGGTGTTATTGTGACATTGTTTGGGTTTTTACGAAGGTTGTTGAACATACTTAGGGTTATTCTCCCTCGTCGTTTCCTTATTCAAACCCTCGACTGCAACTCCTTCGTGAATGTTGAAGTATGGTTCCTTGGGACAGGGTTGGATGTGTGCTGCGTAGTTAACCCCTTCCTCCCTTTCTGCCGAAGGTTTTCTTACTGGAAATTCGTGGGTGCTTCGCAGTTAGATGGTGGTAACGCTCTACCCAAATCTTCTGGTAAGAGGACTGCCAGTCCTTAAATTTATTCATTGATTTGTTTTTAGTGTAAAATATAATCATTTCTAACAGTTTTTAAATGAATTCTTCTTTTTACAGGTCGACCCCTTCCTCCGTTTGGCTGTGCAAGATTACAACAACGGTTCAAGTTTTACGGTAAGCCTGGTTTTTAACCATGGCCGTTACTATTTGTTTGGTCCATCTAGAACAGATTGGTTGCGTTGACAAAACTGTCACCCTTGGGGTTTCAGTTTGCTTGTTACTTTCTTTTTTTGTTTTCTTAGTAGTTAATGAGGCCTTTGAGACGCGTAAGGAGGCTCTAGTTCAGGCCGTAACTGTATTTTAGTTTTGTTGTGAGAAACTTGGAGAAGTCGTGGCTTAAGAAGTCTTTCAGACTCTTTGCTTGGCTTAACTGTGTAAATGTTAAGTTAATGAATAACTTGGAAAACAAAGGGGTTTGAAACCCTTCGACTTTATAAATATGTTAGTTTCTTTTTGTACTTACAGGGTTAAAACCCTAACTTAAACCTGAGTTATTTAACAGTACTTTTGGTTATCTTGTGCTTACAGTGCCTTACTGAAATCTATTTATTTCTTTGTTTACTTATTATAATAATAATATTTGGGCTTGGCCGTAAAAGAAAATTTACAAGATCTTGAAATTTTATTCTGGGTTAATAATATATCTCTGTAAGTTATTTTGGTTAAATTGCATTAAATAAATCGTCTTGGTAGAACGAGCATACTGTAGCTCTATTTGTTTAATTTATAATTTTTGGTGAAGTACTTGAGTAAGTAACAGTTACTCTCTTTTCAAGTACAAAAATTTTGCTTGATCCTGTAATATTAAAATTGACTAGATTCCCATTATTACTATTTCTGTACATAGTAATTTTAATTTACATTCATTGTTTATACCATATATATAATAAAATGAATATTTTGTAAATATAATACCCTATGTATCAGTAATATTATTCTTGTGATTAATTATACTTAGTTACTTTTATCTGAGAGAATTGGAATGTTATCATTCAGTTATTATCCTGCACTATAATAAGTTTATGTTTTTATTGCAGTAAAATAGATATCTGTTATGAACATCCTTTTTGTATAGAATTTAATTTCAGTTAATGTCTAAATTATAACCTAATACATTGTTTCATTAAATATATATTAGAGCTGTGTTATAAATGTTATATTTATTTACTATATTCTGATTTAATTGAATTGTGTTTTTACGTTCTCTATATTCTATATATCTTATTTTACATAACCAGTTAACAAATATATGATTTATTTATAATAGAACCAATCTAATTACTGCATAGTTAATATTTTATCCTGTTAATATTTTAAGACTTATAAACTACAGTTATATATTTTGTTTATAAATAACTAGAGAAAATAGAATTTTAGTGAGTAACCTATGTACATTTATATGTATTCTTTTGTAAGAGAAATCCTGCTAAGAACTGAAATACCTGTAGAATGAATTCGAAATCTAGCTATTCTGTCTTTCCATTTAATTCTTAGATAAAACAATCATTAAGATTGAAAGAAAATAAACTGTAAATCTATGAAGCAATTCAGGTTACTGAAAGTAACTAAATAACCAGAATAGTACAGAAAAATATTACTCCCAATACCAAGATAATTCCTCTGCAAATAACCCAGTAATACTACTCTATAATTTTACTATCATCCTATTATGTATTATACAAGAACAAAATCAATAACACGGGAGACCATAGACTCCCTAAGATAGCTTTAAAATCCAGCCAAAAACACTTAAGGCTCAAGCGTGGGTGGTATAAGGATACCAAGTCTTGGTTAAATCACTGGGAGATCAATGAAAATGTTGCTTTGCAGAATATTAATAACATTAAAAATATTATCTCTTCTAAGTTTAAAGAAAAATTGTGGTGTGAGAAAGATCTCGAGGCTAAAAGAAAATTAATATACTATAAGGAGGTCATCAACCCTACTCTAGAAGATCAAAAGTATCTCTCTGTTTTGATCAGTACTAAGAAAAAAATTAACATAGCTAAGATAAGAACGAACTCGCATGAGCTCCATAGTGAAACTGGTCGTTGGACAGTCCCTAAAACACCATGGGTAGAAAGGATCTGCCGCCTTTGTGAGAGTAAGAACATTGAAGATGAAAATCACTTCCTCTTAGAGTGCCCTGCGTACACCCACATTAGATCCCAGTTTCATAATTTTTGTTGCAATACCGACTTTCCTAGCCTTTTAGCCTGTCAAAATTATAGTAAGCTCGAGATGCTTCTTTCCAAGCTCTTTGAGCATAGAAATATAACTTTAAAGCAAACTAATTAATTCTCTTCTTTAGGTCCGATAGACCAAAGTTTGGTCTCAGGGGACGTTAACCATCATCATCATCTTCATCATAATTCTACCCCTGTGCTGGAGTACGGTCTGGTGAACCCAGATGTGGAAAAACACAGTGGGTCTTTATTTTTCATCAACAGATTCAAATACTGATAAGATAAAACATTTACATTACTAAACTAGCTAACTCTTCTGTCTTATAATATAAGCATAACATTCATCCATTCAAACTCATTAAAACAAAAATAGTTAAGAGATAGAACCTGTTTGAACTAGGACAACAACAGCAATGGGAGGCTGTTCCTCCCTACCAACTCCTGGAGAGCGCTCAAAAAGCGACTCCTCAGGACCCCCGAGCTTGCTCTGGTCTCCCTGGCTGGAACTAGGTGCAGCAAGTCAGATACCAGTCTTCAAACTCAGCATTAATCCAGAACTTATCAGTAAGTTCTCCCAGCTAAAAAGCTGTAATAACCAAGTTACTGCAACATCCCTCTCAGAACAACTTCCTTACTGTTTTCCCTCTTTCCTCAATGAATTTCCTGAATATCATTCACCTGAATGAATTCTCTTTGGAAAAATATCTGAGCAGCCTCAGCTCTCTTCATTGAGTACTTTTAAAAGATTGCCTAGGTCTTTTTGGGTTAGTTGTCATTTAATGAGCCACCTGCTCTGATCCCACTTTCTTGGGGGATCATGACCCCAAATATAGGGAAGTTGCCACCTGCAACTTAGGAAGTGTTTGAGGATGCTGCCACTTGTATTTTGCCCTCCACCTAGTTCCATCCACCAGTTTGACTAGTAACCTCTTTTTAACAGCTCTCCCATGCTGCTATCTCCACAATTTATTTATTAATAATAAAATATTCTGAATTACATTCCACTTTTGTTGACTCTGCTGAGTCATCAGTTCCTACTTAGCATTAATTTAACATAATGTCTCAGGAATATAATAAAAACAATTAACATTATTTTATAAAATTGGGGTATGTGACATACACACCCCCTTAAAATGTAACATCGTCCTCGATGTTACTTATTCTTCATCCTTTGCAACCTCCTGGAACAGATTCGGGTATGCTTCCCGCATCTTACTTTCCAGTTCCCAGGTAGCTTCTTCAGGACTAAGGTGCTTCCATTGCACCTTCAACTGTCCAATTGTGCGGTTCCGTAGAGTAATTTCCCTCCTCCGGAGGATACAGTCCGGTTCCACCATAACTTTTCCTTCTGGTTCCACCTGTACAACATTCCAATCAATTACATGAGTAGCATCATGAACATACTTTTTCAGAACAGAAATATGGAAAACATTATGCACTTTCAAATTAGGTGGGAACGCTAGCTGATATGCAACTTGACCAATTCTGGATAAAATTTCAAACGGACCACAGTAACGTGGTGCTAGTTTTGCACAACTCCCCAGCCTTAGGGAGCTTTTCTTTGGTCTTACCTTTATAAACACGTGCTCACCCAACTGGAACTCTTTGGGAGTTCTTTTCGAATCTGCTTGGCTCTTTTGCCGATCCTGTGCTACCTTCAAATTTTCCTGCACTTGTTTTACAATCTGTTCCGTTTCCTTCAATAATTCAGGTCCTAACACCAATCTATCTACTGGATTATTCCAAGAGATAGGAGTGTTGCATTTACGCCCATACAGAATTTCAAATGGGCTGAACTTAGCTGATGACTGATAGTTATTATTGTATGCAAATTTTGCTAAATGCAAGTAGTACTCCCACTTACCTGGATGATCCTTAACATACATTCTTAACAGATCTTCCAGCACCTGATTCACTCTTTCTGTCTGTCCGTCTATCTGAGGATGGAAAGAGGTGCTGAAATTCAGTGTTGTGTTTAACCCCTTAAACAAGGACCTCCAAAAATTTCCTGTGAATTTAGGATCCCTTTCTGAAATAATAACCTTAGGTACTCCATGTAACCTAAAAATCTGCTTTAGAAATATATCAGCTATATTGGCAGCCTTGTAGGTAGTCTTGACAGGAATGAAGTGTGTTGCTTTACTTAACTTGTCAACCACCACCATAATTGAATCATTCTGATTCTGATTTCTGGGCAATCCAGTAATAAAATCCAAGCTGATTACTTCCCATTTCCAACTAGGAATAGGCAAAGGTTGCAGTAAACCAGCTGGATGTTGGTGTTCAGTTTTCACTTGTTGACAATCCAAACATCTAGCTATGTATTCAGCTACTTCAGATTTCATATTCGGCCAGAAATATTCTTTTCTTAACATGGTGACAGTCTTTTGGTAGCCTGGATGTCCTGAATAAGGTGTTTTATGAACTTCATCCAGAATCAACAACTTGACCTTAAGCACATTAGGCACATACAGTTTGTCCTTAAATAATAAAAATCCATCTTATTAAGACTATAACCTTTTATTAAACTTTCTGTAGGTTCTTCTTTAGCTGTAACTTGTAATTTTTTATAAATTCCATCCTGTTTTATCCCTTCTATCAGCTGTTCATTTAAATCAGAAGCATAAGTACTGATCGCTGCTGTAAAATTCAGTTTTGTGTTTCTGCTTAAAGCATCAGCCACCTTATTTTCTTTTCCTTTTATGTGTTGGATTTCAAAGTTGTATTCACTTAAGAAGGCTAACCACCTTGCTTGTCTTGCATTTAAGTTGGGCTGATCTAAAAGGTATTTCAGACCCTTATTATTAGTCATTAAAATAAACTTTCTGCCTATTAAGTGGTGTCACCACATTTTTAAAGCATGTATAACAATAGCAAGTTCTAAGTCATAAGTTGCATAATTATTTTCGTGGATCTTTAACTTCCTGGACTCATAGGCAGTGACATGCCCATCTTGAGTCAACACACCACCTAAACCATCATTACAAGCATCTGTGCATACCACGGAATCCTTATTAGGATCTGCTATTCTTAGAATAGGTGCAGTTGTTAACAAGGATCAACATCCCTCTCAGAACAACTTCCTTACTGTTTTCCCTCTTTCCTCAATGAATTTCCTAAATATCATTCACCTGAATGAATTCTCTCTGGAAAAATATCTGAGCAGCCTCAGCTCTCTTCATTGAGTACTTTTAAAAGATTGCCTAGGTCTTTTTGGGTTAGTTTTCATTTAATGAGCCACTTGCTCTGATCCCACTTTCTTGGGGGATCATGACCCCAAATATAGGGAAGTTTCCACCTGCAACTTAGGAAGTGTTTGAGGATGCTGCCACTTGTCTTTTGCCCTCCACCTAGTTCCATCCACCAGTTTGACCAGTAACCTCTTTTTAACAGCTCTCACATGCTATTGTCTCCACAATTTATTTATTAATGATAAAATATTTTGAATTACATTACACTTCTGTTGACTCTGCTGAGTCATCAGTTCCTACTTAGCATTAATTTAACATAATGTCTCAGGAATATAATAAAAACAATTAACATTATTTTACAAAATTGGGGTATGTGACATGGGTATCCTCTCTCCCTTCAGGTCACATAAGATCCACCATATTCTCTATTTGTTGCTTATAAGTTATAACATTGTGCCTGACTCCGAAGTAAGCTTCCTCCACATTTATTCTAAGATACCTCTTTCCTCTGCTAAATTTCTTTGAGTTCTCGCTTCCAGTATTTCTTGTTGCTCCATGTGTGAGTGATATCCTTCACTGGGTGTCTAAGAGTTGGTATTCTAGCCTCCTCCAGAGCCTGTGTGTGGAGGATCTTTTCCCAATAGAAATCGGCTCCATCTCCTTCTTATGCACGTAGCACAGGTCTTCTCCAACCTTGGCCCTCTGATTATGAGACACACACTTTACATCCACTTACACCTCCGCCCGACTTCAAAGTGTGGAGAGAAAATCAAAGTATAGTGACTTAGGGCACCAGAGGATAGACATAGAAGTTGGAGAACCGTGGAGACCTGGAGTTTAACAAAAAAAATTACAGTTATACTAGAGACCTCGTTAATCTGCATGTAATATTAACTGCAGTTCGAATATTGGTTTGGTTAAACCATTGTACCTAGGGTTCGAGTTGGTGCAAGACCACATTGATTAGGGTGGGAGATACACCAACTCCTTGCTCGGTGCAAGAGCACATCCATTCAAGTTGGTGCAAGACCACTAATCATATTGATCGTTCCTTAAACGAATTGTCAGACCAACAGCTAAAAGAAAGCTTCATCCACAATTGGTACTCGTAAGGATTATCTGCTTTACTCCATTCCTCGCTTTTACATTGTGGCACACATTATAAACTCCTTGTTGAAGCTCGTAGATTTTTTGTAGAGGAAACAACACAAAACGAAGCACAATCCAATCAATGGGAGATGGTACAATGAGCGGTATTTTCTTGCTCGAGTTCGGTTTTGGTATGAACATTTTGTGCATGTCGTGAAATTGAAACTCCCCACGTATAAGGGTCTTTGAGACAAAGATCGTCTGTTGATACGAGATGCCTAGAATCATCTCTTGTTGAATTTTCAATGTGAGTATCCCTGGGTTGGTCGGTTTTGGCTCGTAAGAAAAAACTAGATTCATGGGACTATGCAACTTCCTAAGTTATTGCTTCACTCTCTATTTTTATTTTTTAATTTCAATAATTTCATAAATACAATGATGATCCAATTTGCAATTTTCTCTTCTTACAATCTCATACCCAATGTACCAATGTAATTTTGGTATGCACATACCAAATGTGAAATGATCCTGAAACATTGTTTTTATTGTTAGTGGAGGGGAAGGCAGACTCTGAGCTGGTGATTTTCTTCATGCGAAATGTTGAGTATTGCAATAGAGCATGGTTATTTTATAAAGTAAAGTCTTTACTACTACAAATGATTTTTTAGTGTTATAAAACTTTTAAAAAGTGTAGATTTAAGATATATATTGTTTTTGTTAGTCTTAAAATCTTTTATACTTTCATATTACTTATCGCATAGTGATTCTTGTTATGTAATATATTTCATTTACAAAATTTAACAAATTTAATAATATTTTAAATTATTATTATTTATTTAATATGATATATGTTCACCATTATCCATGTAAATAGAAAGGGTTTAAACCCGCAACACAATTCAAAATTAATTAGTTATTTATATTAATCTTTGTATCATTCTAAAATTAAGCTTTCCTTTTAAATAATACTAAATTCCCCTACATCCACCTACCTAATTTCACCCCTTTATATAAGGTTTTTACGATGTCATCATGGGTAAGCATTAACCTCGTTGTCATGATGTATGTTTCTACATTATAGGCTTCTATTCATAATCTTGATGCGATTTTTTTTGTTGCTTTCTACTTGGTCTTCATTTTTAACCTCGTTGTCATGATGTGTGTTTCTAGATTATAGACTTCTATTCATAATCTTGATCCGGAATTTTTTTTGTTGGCTTCTACTTGGTCTTCATTTTTATCTATATTAGATCCCTCCAAAATGTCACCATCTTTCTAAAGGGACAAAAAGCAAAAGGGAGATATATACTAAACCTATATGTATAATTAATTAACTAATTGGGTAGTTTGTATTTGTTTATTTGTTAATATATTATATTTAAAGTGTATAATTTAAGTGAAAAAAAAGTATTTGATATTTATGAAGAATTATTTTGAATAGATAATATTTCATATAGCAATTATTAATGTTGTAAAATTAGATTTTTTTATTAAGACATGTTTTCTTTTGGAAAAGCATTTATAAAATTCAAGGCCACAAATAAATGTGTGATGGGCATGAGGTCATGGTAGTCACTAGGTCTACAAAACCTCACAGACCTATCATGTGAGCTTAGAAGTTATCCATGGGACATTTTCATACTAATGTCAGTGTTGGAAGTAAGACGTAATCATCCGAAGGCATGTTGGTTTAGGGAATAGATTCTAGTAAGTCATGTATCAAGGTTGAACATCCATCGGAGACACATGGTTAAGCATCTATGTTCCTCATAAACCATGAGTTCCTAGAGAGAACAAAGTGAATCTTTGAAGATACAAAAGTACTAACCCTCTAATCTTGTAGTAGGGACAACTTCAGACTATAAGTGGTCCTCAATTTCAAGTTATAAGGCACAATTCCACGCTACACCGCTCCTTAAAAATATGGGGATTTGTCTCAATATGACACTAGTGGGAGAAAACTCTTAACTAGGTAAGAGGGAGCCTCAAGTTGCAAGACAACTAGACTCTAGTGTACCCCAGGGACTAAATGATCTCATCAATGCACCAAAGTTACAAGTATGAGTAGTGTTGGAGATTGGGAGAAAGCAATTGTCTAGGCTTATACGATCATGTGGACCAAAGGTAGTTTTTGTAAATCTCAATACGAATACTCATGTTTATCTTTCACTTGGGGAGATCAAGACATCTATGCAAGGTTGGTCTATCAATATCAAGGTCAACAAAGTGAAGTAATAAAGAGGCTCTTACATACTAAATCGGCCTCGTGTTATCTTGATCCATAAAGGTTTTGAAACTTAATATTTATGAAACCTATATAATGCAACTTGCAAAAGTCATGTAATAAACCAGTCGACATGAGAATAAGTGACTAATGTTTATTATTTATGGATATCATAAGTTAGGAAATTACTTGAGTTTACATTTCTCTTGAGGATGATCTCATATTAGGGATCGAAACGCTGATGAGATCATCAATCAACTAACGCAACTCCACTTACTACGTACAATGCTATATTCTAAAATTGAATCCCTCCATGGAAGGGAAACTCTAAACGATATTCAATCATTAGAAAGGATGCGTCTAAGGATCACTAAAAAATATGTTAACTTATATGTTCTCAAGAAATGCAAGGATTCTAATACACTAACTAACTTCGCTTTCATCAACCAACCCCTTAATAGCATTCAGAATAACATACTTTTGACATCAAACTTTGATCCTTGCCAGAGAAGAACACCTTGTAAAGAGAAAGGTGAGGGAGAAAACAGAAATTGAATTAAATCAATGTCGTCTCAATGAAGATGAAGGTTCAAAGTTAAGTGAAACTTGGAAACCTCTATTATGCAACCTGCAAAAGTCACGCAATAAACTAGCCGACGTGAGAATATATTATTAATGTTTATTATTTATGGATATCATAAGTCAACAAATTACTTAAGTTAAATTTCTCCTCGGGATCATCCCAGAGTAGGGATCAAAACCTCATCGAGACTGTTAATCAACTAACACTGCTTCAATCTATCAACTATTTCACTGCATACAATGATTTATTCTCAATATTTATGAATCTTAGAAGACCACTTTGTGAGTTGCCCATCCATCTGACCTGACTATGCAAAATTCTATAAAATTGATATAAGAGACAATAATCTCTTGGCCTAAAGATGTTTTGTAACATTGTAATTCGTATCATGTTTTGGTCTACTCCCCAAAGATATAAACTTAAATCTCACACCCACACAAGAAGGTAGATGTGTCCAATGAGTAAAAGAATTAGATCTTTCCTTAGATGTCCTAAAATTGAATAACAATAAGTTGTCTTTCTTACATTCATCTTACATTCAAAAGTATATCGATCAAATTCATTAGGACAAGAAGAGGTGTTTAACATCTTTGCTAGGAACAAAAATATGTGTTTAAAGTTATAATGTCATATCATGTAGGTGTAAAAGTAACTCTTAAAGGATGATGAAGAAGAAGATGATGGATATAATGTTGTAATTTTAACATTCAATCTTGTCCATCAAAAGAAGTAAATATTTTTGTGTTGTCACAATTTGGATGACCCTAGGGTTTTTGAGGTTGTTGAATCCATTTATGCATTCAAAAACACTATTTGAGCACTTCAAAATTCAAATTTTGGAAGGAAAAAATCACTAGATTCTTATAAAATACACAAGTCCAAAACTTCTAACAAAGGAAAATTTTAAGTATCCATAATCTTTTCAAAGTGTAGAAACATTGGTGAATCTTACTAATTCTTACATTTGCCGCCATAAAATATTTGGGGATGTTCTTAAAAAATAGTTAAATTTATAAGGACTTTATATAGTTTTTGGATAATTTTGGCTATTTCTAGAGAAAAAAAAATTATCCCATGAAATTAGGCCAAACTTCTTTGAAAAAATATAAATTGACAAAAAAAAATAACATATTGACTAAATTTAACTCCTCAAATTTTCCTTAAACAAATAAACTACTCCAATTTATGTTCACACAAATTAATACCCTATTAATTTTAGGTTTAAAAACATTCATAAATAAAAAATGCTCTTCAATTAAAAAGATCTTAAATCATCCTTAAAAATTGAAGAAAACATTGATTATAATTAAAATGAAAATATATTTGATTTAACCAAACTCTTTTTAGGAGGTTAAATTCATTTGACATTAACTAAACCGTAAAAGTGATAAGTTTGACAAAGTCTCACTTCTATGTTGGTTAATAGATTATATTGTTTAAACAATAATATCTCAAATAACAATTTCAAAAACTAATACCTATAAAAAAGTATTTAAATACAGACTTCGATTTTTTTTAAATTAAAGAAAAATTTATAATAATAATGATAAATCATATAAAATTATTTGGAAAAAAAAATCATTATAAAAAATTATTTAAGTATTTAAATATTTTATTTTTTTTAAAATTAAATAAAAATTTATAATAATAATAAAAAAATCATATAAAATTACTTGAAAATTGTGATTATTATAGTATTTGAAATTTTTTAACAAACTTTTCACTTACCTCTTACAAACATTTTGGTTCATCTATATTTTTTCATAACCATTTCAATGGAGAAATATAAAACATTTTTTAAATTGAAACAAAACCTACTCAAAAAAAATTTATTTATAATTTCAACTTCTCCTATTTTCCATAAATGTTTTATTTTGTTTTATCAATAAATATATATATATAATAAAATTTTTACATGTAAAACTTAAAAGTTAATGCTAATATGATATTTTCCAAACTATACTTACAATTTAAAAAACTATTTAAAATTAAATCCAAACAAATAAAATAAATTATTAATGGAAAATGACAACAATTTTGGATAATCTAAATAAAGAAAAGGAGATTGATATGCTCAGGGAATCCAATTTCCAATTTCCAACGTCACTGCTAAATGTGAAAAACAAACCGACCGATTCCATTGAAGAAAACGAAAGGCAATATGATGTACGCTGTATTCGAGGAGGCCTGTGGCAATCAGCCAGATTATATTATGGGAAGGAAGAGTTTGAAAATGGATGCCAGTGTATGGCAATTATGTTAATGTACTGTTAATATCTTATAAGTAAATCAAGAAATGTACTGTTAATATCTTATTAGTAAATCGAGCAGTAGGTATTACACAGGTAGGTATGGGGGCGCCCCAGTCTTGGTGGGGTTGCTGCATATGCATCTGTATCTGCAGACTGCTGACTGCCGCTCCTTTTTCTTTTCTTTTTATATGAGAATGAATGACGACGCCACAGTTCCCACAGTGTAAGAAAAGGAAAAAAAATTATAAAAAAGCCAAAAGAAGGTCCATGGTTGAGGGGCCGGGGCCGTCACTTTACCTCCAATAGATCACGGACGAATACGAATACGAATTGACTTGAATTGATTAAACAAGAAACAAGAAAGCAGAGAAGGAGAGAGAGATTCTGAACACGTTATGCAGGCCTGTCCAGGATCAAGTGCGCCCCATCCAAGCTCATCTCATGAATCATCTGCTTCCGTGTTGCGTTTTCTTGGTAGACTCGTTCCCTTTGGGACGCGTCAATGAATTGAAATGAATGAATGACGGAGATTGGTGGGTACTAAAAGTTCGATTTCACGGTCAGTCTGAGTCTGAGTCTGGGTTGTGCATAGCTGCCTACTTCACCACTGACGATTACCAAGAGAAGGAGACTTGATTGTCACGAGAGCTGGTGAGTTTTTGCTTGGGGGACGGACGGATCCACCCACAGCATTCATGGCGCCTCAGAAGATAGGGGCCCTTGCATTGCATTGCACTGCTCATTCATTCTTTCGTTTATGAATAATAATGCTGACAATACATGCATGGTAGGCTTTAGGTTTTATGTATTCTTGCATTCCAGAAACCAGAACAGTATAGCTTTCTTTTGCAACAGTAAATATCTCACAACAGAGTAATTAATATTGTTGTTGGATTGTTGTTAGGTTCTGACAGTTTATGAGACTATACTTCATTCGAACCAATCCCCCTACTTATCATTGACACTTAGGATGCATCTATGCAAACATCTCTTCTATATCGTTCATCCATAGCCTTCACAGTAAGAATACACATCTACCCCATACCATCTAACCATAACCTAACAAATATTTGTATATACATTAATATGCACACAATTACCTCCATACCATCTAACCATAACCTAACTTTGAAATATTTGTATATATACCAATATGCATAGCCTTCACAGTAAGAATACACATCTACCCCATGCCATCTAACCATAACCTAACCTTCAAATATTTGTATATATACCAATATGTACACTACTAAACTACAATACAAAATTACCTCCATACCATCTAACCATAACCTCACTTTCAAATATTTGTATATATACCAATATGCATAACCTAACTTTGAAATATTTGTATATATACCAATATGCACACTAGTAAACTAGCGGTAGACATCTACTCCATTTGTAACCACTACCCCACACCAAAGCAAAGTATACCAATAGGCACACACTACTAATTACTATTTCCTTAGTGTTATGAATATATAGTATGGGGTGGATGTTTGAGATGTTCTAGCTTCATAATCTTATGAATATATAGTATGGGTTGGATGTTTAAGATGTTTTTGCTTTTCGAGATTATGGATGAATAGTTTAAAGTGGATGTATGTGGGTTGGAGTGCTTATTGTTTTGGGCTTGTTGTTTAGCTTGGCTACCTTAAACTTATTGAGTTGTAGGCCTAACGCACTTTCACATGTTTTCATGCACATTAGAGATCCACCCAGGCAATGGTCATTTCATTTCAAACTCCTCCATTGCATTGCCGAATGTAAATTAAATAAAATTATGATTATATTATAAACTATGAAACTATAGTTTATCAACCATCTTCTATCTTTAGGAATTTTCAATACCACAATATATATATTGTTTGATGTATGCATGTTGCACATTCAACTCTCTCTCTCTCTCTCTCTCTCTCTCTCTCTCTCTCTATATATATATATATATATAGGGAGGTTTAAAAAATTGAAGATATTGCTTAGTATACAGTTTGTTAGGGGTATTTTTTAATAATACTAAAAACATAAATATTGGGGAGTGATTAGAATTAGGTATCGAGATGTTTGAATGGGTGTAACTTTGCATGTGAATGCAGTGTGGGCCTGACTGTGTGTGCATTGAAATAATGTTTATATATGTATGATCTATGTGTGAAGGTGGTGTCAATTTCACTAGGTGTGAAGTCATAATTGTGTTTGAAAGGTATGCTTTGTGTGTAAAGGTGGTGTAAAATTATGTGTGAAGCCAAGCTACATGCAAGGGTTTGCTCCACATTTCAAAATATCTACTCCCACCAAGATTTCATTTTTCACCCTATAATATTACAAGGCTTATAAGGTTTCTCCCATGTCACCATACTAGCAATAGAAATTAATAAAAAAGGTTTTAAAAGTGTCGATTGATATATAGGATATCTAGTGAAAATAGGGATGTTCTAATTGGAAAGATGTTTGGTGAGGTGGGTTCAACAAAAGTATTTTTAGAAGTATATGTTAATATTTAATTAAATTAAGGGTATTCTTTAATACACCATGAATGCATGTGTTGTGTCATAATTTCATTGAGTGAAACCCCTGAGCATAAGCTTCACCTAGACACAAACCCAACAACCTTACTCAAACCTATCAAGGGAAACATTGATGATAAAGGTCATATATTATTAGTGACATCGAGGCTAGTGACATCAATGCATCTAATGTGGCCTTGTCCCAGTCTTAAGAGTTGTGGCACCATTGTAAAAACCCCTCCTCCTCACTTATCAAGCATCCTCCAATGACCTTTGCATTATGTGGCGGTCATCCTAACACAATCTCCAACCAAGTATCTTACCACTAAGTTTCATCCATCCTTCCCTAGCATTCCACATGCAACATGAGTGACGAGTCTACAGTCCACCAATGCTTCTTCAACATGCACATTTGATTGGTTCCACTGATAATTTTGAAAAGCATCAATGGCAAGGTTAAACTGAGAGAGGTACACACACTTAGACACCATGAATGCATTCTTTAATACACCATGAATGCATGTGTTGTGTCATAATTTCATTGAGTGAAACCCCTAAGCATAAGCTTCACCTAGACACAAACCCAACAACCTTACTCAAACCTATCCAGGGAAACATTGATGATAAAGGTCATATATTATTAGTGACATCGAGGCTAGTGACATCAATGCATCTAATGTGGCCTTGTCCCAGTCTTAAGAGTTGTGGCACCATTGTGACAACCCCTCCTCCTCACTTATCAAGCATCCTCCAATGACCTTTGCATTATGTGGTGGTCATCCTAACACAATCTCCAACCAAGTATCTTACCACTAAGTTTCGTCCATCCTTCCCTAGCATTCCACATGCAACATGAGTGATGAGTCTACAGTCCACCAATGCTTCTTCAACATGCACATTTGATTGGTTCCACTGATAATTTTGAAAAGCATCAATGGCAAGGTTAAACTGAGAGAGGTACACACACTTAGACATTCCCTCTCCACATAGGGAAATATATTTGCTAATTTTTGGAGGATCCATAGCCACTTTGAGATATGATGTCTCAAGGATCCACTTTGACACCCACTAATTGGGATTTGTAATCATCCCCTTTGCTAATTGAAGCAATGTTACACTTGTCTCCAAAGGTGTTGCAGTCGAGCAGTAATATTTATGACTTGTAGAGTTGGCTAAAATGCCAACAATATTGTGCACTAGTACTAACGTTGGACGTTTTTGTAGAGCCATAAATCTCACATCAAGAGGAATGGCATGGGACATGCATTTAATGTACATATATGGCTTTGAAACGTGTTTTCCCACATTTTGGACCTAAGCACTCGCGAAATCTCATCTTGAATTTGGGATTGCACATAGTGTAGAATGAGTTTAATTCTCCAAATTATGCCTTGATGTTCAAAATGTATGGTAGGAAAGATCATAAAATACATTGATGACCAAGATATGAAATGCACTCTCGTGTACAAGGTTGTGTGAGGGCCACTATATATTTATGATATAAAACCCATTGTCTTCTTTGAACACACAAAAAAAACTAATCATAGGAGTGTACTTGTAGTATAGTTTCCTAATAAGCAAATCCATTATGAGAAAAGTGGCATTGCAAACCTTAAATAACACTAGCATAAAATCAATTATTTATTTTTGTGCTTTCTATAATGTTGAAATTAATAGATATTATTTTATTTAAATTATAAATAACATCAACATTAACATATTAACTATACACCTTTAGTATATTGTCGATATAGAAAAACATGGAATCGACATCGAACACCCACCTCTCTAAAGCATTGGTGTTTGGTGTGATTATGGTAGGACTCAATGGAAAGACTTATTCATTGGTTTGAATGTCGAAATTCCCTACATGTTTTGACCCATATACCTACATCATTTTGGATAACATATAAAAAATGTGTTACTAAATAATCAGTGTGAAGGATTTAACCAGTCCAATCATTGAAATAGTTTATGAAATCAATTTTCTCAAAGAACATTTGATAAAAACCCGAATAAAGTGTTAACAGCATCCTCTATTGATAATAAAAAATGGCTTACTATCCCCAAGAACTTGAACTTGTCTATCTTTCTTTTAGTGTCACAAGAGTACTTGGTCAGCTTCTTCAACCAACATTAATGCATATGCCGAATGAAAAGAATTATCAAACAACAAAAAACATTACTATATATGGATGAACAATATTTAGTGAAATGACCCCCGCAATAAATACACATTGAAATGAGGGAAAAACAAAAACATTAAGAGGGCACCTTATCGCCTCAAACTCTATGTGGAAATCATCAACAAGAAAGGATGAGAATTTCCATGAGGATGAGGAAGAAAAAAAACATTGACAAAACCCATACAACCATACCGCAATAATGGTGTACAAAATATGTTGCCATGGCATAAAATTTAGTAAATTCATATCACAAAAGAATAACATCGACCTAGTAAATAAGGCCAATAGAAAGAAGAATTTCATTAGTTTATATTATATAAGAATAACATTTGCTGATAAATAAGACCACTAAAAACAATCATTTTGTGAACTCATATTACAAAGGAATAACCATCGTCCCAATAAAAAAGGCCACTAGAAACAATCGTTTTATTTAATTCATTTCAGAGAAGAATGTCATTGACCAAGTAAATAAGACCACTAAAAACAAGCATTTCATGAATTCATATTAGAGAAGAATAGTGTCGACATGGCATTTAAGTCTACTAGAAACAAGAATTTCGTGAATTCATATAATAGAAAAATAATGTTTTCCCTAATTAATAAGGTGAGTTGAAACCAAAATTCCTTGTATTTGTTTCTATAAAAAGTAAAATCCATATCAAACACATTGTTATGTCTATGACTAAAACCCTAATCCACTTTCCATATCATCAGTATCCCTAGCATGAATGAATCTCAATATAATCTCAATATAGTAATAACACATCGACCTCATTCCTTTCCACCCAACGCTATACACTAAGGTAGTATGCATCCTCACGAATCAATACCATAGGTCATCAAGTTCTTTTGTTTGGTTTAGAATGTCTCCTTTTCATAGGCATGCACCCATTCACATTATGAGAAAACTCTTGTGGGTTCATTATGAGACAGATTATGCTTGTTGAGTATCTCAATTAGAGAAACAACAACAAAAAGGAAATATCTTGCCTGATGTCTTATATTATTCACTAACTATACACAGTCAAAACACTATTAGTGTGTGGAACTTGGATCAATGTGACCTTAGCAATAAAAATCGTGTTTGTCCACATGGGCATAAATGATGAGATCCAAGTGCGGTATATTATGAATTGTTTTGAAATATAATGAAATCGGTGTCCTCTCTTCCTCCTCTCTTGATCTTGACACTTTTTGTTTTCAATGAAATTTTAATAATGCCTTTATGATCTTCTAGATCATAAGAACACCATTGCCTAAAATCATAAAGAGTGAGTTAGAACAAAGAATTGAAATAACACAAGCCTATGTCCATGTGCATTCACCTTTAGATTTAACAAGACAATAATACAAGAGAAAATGTTGTCATGCTACTAGTAGTATTTGCATTTTAAATTAAAATTTTAGCATTACAACAAAAAATATTGTATGCAAGTAAAACTAAGAAAGAAGAATAACAATAGTCTTTAAGAATAATTGTTGATGGAAACAAGAAATAGCATAAACTTATAACAACTAACAACTACGAATGACAAGTAGGGGTGCCAAGTGTCACGGGGGTTCTCTTAGGACTAGATGGAAATATAGAAGTAAGTTGTTCATGGGTATTAGGAATAGAAACAAACAAACATGCCAAAATATATGCGTTATTATTATGAAAATCCTCCTACACGTATCCAACCTGAAGAAGGCCATGGATTTTGGTGACTCTTTCTTTGTCATTGGCCAAGCAAGAAAAAAAAATGAGGAAACTTTGCTATTTAGAGCCTTTCAAAGAATATATGGGAACCTTGATACATTGGACAATGTCAAGCTTTTCCATGTCCAAAGATCAAGCATTGGTGTAGCAAATTGCAACGAAAATTAAGCTATTAGTTGGATAATGGAATCCTGGTAAAAAATGAGGAGCCCCCTGAGAGGTATTTAATCCCTAGTATTTTTATTATGATCCTTGTTAATTTTTTAATCCACTTCATCATTTCCAATCAAAGTATAAGAGTAGAGTGTAACACTTGTCTCCTTCTGAAATCCATTCATCATGTAAGTCATATTATATTATACATCCCTTGTGAGAGAGACCTAACTCTTCCCCATGCATTATGTTCCCTCACACCTTTGTGTTCAAACTCCAACATGTCATTCTTTAAGGGCGATTTACTCAAACTTGCTCATATAGGTGGGATATTTCAAGTTTCAAGGGATATGAATGTGAATGGAAGCTGCAAAGTTGAAAGGGCCTGATCCCTTAGTGGTTTCCTAGTTTGTGAGTTGCTATGGTGGTTTTAACAATAGGAAACAATACGTTCATTGATAGAGGTAAGATTTCTTGGTCTTAGAGGTTTATTTTCCTAGGAAATCATTTAACTATGGGCAAGGTATTTGTCTTCTCATTGAATTAGATTAACTTGTGTTTTAGAAGCTCTTAGCCTATGATATGATTTTAATCTCTTTGAGGTTGAATATCCCCTATCTGAGAGGTTATTTAGATGGGATTTGGTTCACTTTAGGTTTAATTTTGTTTTCTGAATAGCATAATGTATTTTCCCCTATAGCTCTACTCCCTAGTATGGACCAACCTTCCAATTCGAGATAGAATGGAGGAGAAGGAAATGAAAAAATAAAAAGGTTCTTAGAAGAATGACTGGATATTTGGAAGGGATGAGACAAGCCATTGAGTACCTCAACATTCACATGGAAAAAAAGAGACCAAATAGAAAGAGTTCGAAGCTAAATTGAATTATTAAATTTTGAAATATAATAATCTCACAAGCGACTCAAAAATGCACTATAATAATATCATGGGGTGTGATAATAGTTACCAATCTATTATGCGTCATACAAATGCCTCCATTGGTTCAATAAAGGGTAGGGTTGTTGAGGAGGAAATTGTACACAAAATTGTTGCAACATTGACAGAACAGTCACATGTGCAAGGATACCATGGTGTAGATAGAAATTATGTGTCCACAAAGGAAGGCCATAGTAGGCATAAATTTGGTTAAAAAATTCCTTTGATTTATGATTTTTACTTGTATTTGGTTGCTTGGACTATATATAAGGCAATATAGTTTTAGGTTTTGTAGGAAGGCCTCAGTCCATATTTTCCTTTTATGCTCTCTTGAAGAACTACATGTGTTGTTTTAGTTCACTAGATAAGTTTTGATCGAATTTTGGAACTCTCTATATATTTAGGTTGTTTGGGTCTTCCACATCCCTTTTAATACAATTTTTACGCATTTCTTGAAAAAAGAAAACAACTACCACTAACAAGTAACATCTACATATTACAAGATATACACTCATTTGAAATTTGGGAAAGGTTGAACACAATTACAATGGTATATTTCATGTGGAATTGTAAGTTAAAAATTAACATTTTAAGATAATACTAACATGACTTTTGAAATAAATGCAACGGATGTGCATTCCCTAGATTTTCACAATTGATGACAACATGTACATGGCCTTTGGATTTTATTTGAAGTCGCAACAAACTCCATTTCATAGTCAATACAATTCAGTCCCCATATTTAAGTCATTATGATGTTAAAAAGGAATATCAATTACTTCAGCCGCAATGTGCCTACACTAAAATAGCCCCCATTTCATGTATGTGGCATTAAATGGACCATCAAAGATTTCTCATGCCATGATCTCTGTAATTATTTTCAGTACTAGCATGGCTAGTTGTTACCACATTCTATTATTGTACACTTAATCAACCTGAGCCTATTATGTGTTTTATTTAGTATGTTAAGACATCTCTTATCCTCAATCTAGCTTGTCATGAATCCATGTAATACATTGGTATAGAAAGTAATAAGGCTACTAGATATATAATTGTATATGAAATTTCCCTTGAACAAGGAAAAAGTAAATGGAAAAACTATAAGAATGTGGACGTTTGGGATTGTGATGTGTGGTGTGGTCGCTAATGCATGCCCCTCGTTGAAGTTGAGTTATATAAATGCCCCTTCCTACCTAGAATTGCAAAAACATCAGATGGTACTCATTGTGGCTAGTCAAGATTCAAAATCTATATGTTTCTAGGCACCTTCCCACCTATGCTTGTGATCAATTCTTGCAACTTGCCTCCTATTTAGAGTTTGAATCATGCCAAATATCCCTAAGAGCTACTCTAGGAGCCTTGATGTTCAATAAATTGTACTTGCATCATGGGGATGGATGATCGTCATATAAGTAATCAACATTCCATGGAACTTGTACATCACATCCCACCACACACAAGCCTCTTCTACCAGACTTCGACTATTATTCTTGCAAGAATCCAATGACTATAGATTGACTCCCTAAACATAAAGCTTTTAAAATTCAAAACAACACACATATATATAATACCAATAAGACAAAGCCCATGTTGTATTAATCCCATGTGATGTGCCTTAATAGCATCAAGGATAGATGACATTTATCCTCAATGCAAGGAAACCATTTTCCCACATGATGATTCTTAGATGTCAAAATAAGTAATAAAGTTTTTACAATGTGTTTGCAATCCTTTACTAAAATTCACATGACCAATCCTTTACTAAAATTCACATGACCACTCACGATTAAGGAATGATCAATATGGTTTAACATATTTTCTTTATGGAATTCATAGAGGTTGGTCAAAAATGCATAATGCCTTGTGAAGGACCATTGTGTAATTTCTTTTGCCATTTCCATCTCAATTTATTTTCCAATGCAATGGTAATTATTATAGTTATTAGCATGATAACATTGGTTATCATTTGGATAAATATAAAATATGTGATTAAATGTATTTTGTTTGGTTTGGTTACATGATAAAGTGGGATGTTTTGTGCTTTGTACCTTTATGGATATTCAAATCTTTAAGAGATATGTTTTACCAATGGTGAACCTTGGTCCTTGACATATCAATTCAAATTGGTAAAATCAAAAATAAGTATTGAGTAACTTTGACCAAATAATACTTAATATTAAAGTTTAATGAGATAATCAATAAACATTAAGGTCTTACAAGATAATCAATAATGGTTATTGTGAATGTGATATCCTACATTCTTCACAGGGAAATTATGATTATTGCTCTTTTTTTTTCTATTAAATGGTGTCAACCTTCCATGCCCTACACGGAACAATTGATCTTAGATTTAAAGTCAAAAAGATAAGCTAAACAACTTTATTAGTCAATGAAGCAACATAGTGAGGAGAGATCTACACATCATATCTCATTATTACAACACAAGTGATAAACAAGAGATTGAGCTAATGTGTAAAAGTGATAACATAAAAAGAGACCACAACGATATTGGAATAACTTAATTGTATATCACATGCCACCCGCCCTAACTTAAATGGTATATCACATCATATCCTTTAATTAAAATATATAATTAAATAGTTTTTATTACAAAACAATATATCTAAACATTGAGATTAAGACAAAGTATTCAATAGTAACTAATAGATATCATTTTCATTACTCATTCTTAGGTGTATTCAACTAAAATACTAAAGTAAATCATATAAAAAAGAACAAAGTGTCATAGTGGGAACTTGAGTACTTGGAGAAAGCACATTCAAAAGTATGAATACTCGTATCTTAAGAAGATTTAATCGTTACCTTGGTTTAGGGTTTGGAACGTTGATAATTATCTCATGCCTCAAGGGTTTGGAACGTTGATAATTATCAAATGCCTCAACTTAGGTTTTAAAAATGTTGAGTTAATGTTGATTTATTGTTAATTATATTATATATTAACGATTTAATTGTGTTAACAATAATAAAGTTAAAATAGTAATAGTGAAAGAATGCGTTCTACTTTACTAAAAATGTATTAGTGAAATAATGCTTTCTACACACAATTGACATGAACCTAAAATTGTAATAGTGAAATAAAGCTTTCTACACAATTAATATGAAGACCTTTGAGTGTTACACTATTATTTTATGATAGAAGTTACTAAAAATGTATTAGTGAAATAATGCTTTCTACACACAATTGGCATGAACCTAAAATTGTAATAGTAAAATAAAGCTTTCTACACAATTGATATGAAGACCTTGGAGTGTTACACTATTATTTTATGATAAAAGTTTTGTAAAAATCTAATAAGATTTCAGTCTGCTAAATTAAGTGAAAAATTGCAAAACAAGTGGCAGCCCAATGGATCCCAACATTAAGCTAATAAGAGATGAATTAGGAAAGATAGTTAGCGAGACCTTAAATAAATAATTGGTGAGTAGTCAAATTTAATTGACCATTACTCGACCTAACATTACCTATGCAATTGGGATAGATTAAAAATACATGGGAAATCATAAAGCAAGCTAGTGAAAGGCGTTAAAGAATATTGTGGGTCATTAAAGATACATAGAGTTTTGGAATGGAATATATTCAAAATAATAATGCTACACTAATATTTAATTTTACGGATTTTGACAAAGTAAGATGTAGAATATTGTGGTACATTAAAGATACATAGAGTTTTGGAATGGAATATATTCGAAATAATAATGCTACACTAATATTTAATTTTACGGATTTTGACAAAGTAAGATGCATTGATGACATGATGACATAAAATCCAGATTAAGGTTTACTTTTAATGTTGTTTTAATGGTTATTATTTGCAAGAAGCATGAGGCAATTGTTTTGTTTTCAACAAAAACCAAGTATAAGGGATGATTGAATGTATAATGCAAAGGAGTTTGGTCAAGATTATTATTTGCATATATTGGATTATCATAATATAAATTTCCAATTTTCTTATGCGATAATTAAGGATCTATATGTTGAATGAAGAATGCAACCTATCACCAACACAATCAATTTATTAAAATATATATACATTCTTTGAGACCATCGAAATAAGAAGGTTAAATTCAGATGATGTATTATAAACTAACAAGATAAATAATTGAAATCCTTAATAGCCTTCAAGAAGAGATCAATTTAAAAACATTAGAACAATGCTTTGTATGAAGGAAATTATTTTTCAATAAGGGGTGCATTGGAAATACAACGGAAAATATGAGCACATTGAAAGTGACTTAGCATGGGATGAATAGGGAAAATTGTAGATAGACATAAGTTATGCAATGCTTAGTACAAGCATGAACCTTAGGAAAACATGATGACATAGAGAAAATTGGCTACGCACCTACCCAAGTGTAAAAGCTAACATGGCACGATGATGAAAAATTGGTTGTAGATTGCTAACATGGAGTAGATTGCTGGAGATATAATAACTTGGTCAACTTTGGTAGTCAAACGTATTCTTTCATTAGTTAGGCACCACCACTAGATTCAATAAACAAACTAGTTTTTATGGCACTGACATGGAAGTCCCAACAAAATATGGTCATAAACACATGGTATAATTTATCAATCATTGGATAGTTATATATGTATGTAATGATTTCTCTTATTTGAGGTGGAAAAAATTATTTTCATGTGATTTTTAAAATGAATCTACGTGATAAGAAAGTAATAGTGAGTTGAAGTATTGCAAAGTGTGAGCCTAGCAAGCCTCAAACTAAAGTGTGAGCCTAGTAAGAGATAAAAAAAAATAGTTGTGGTGTCATTAGAGTTGTAAAGTCATTCTTGATCAAATCCCATACAATATATGTTGTACTTTGACATAAACTATTATGCATTTGCATTTTCTAGTTAATATAGTTAATATTTCAACAAATTTTGAGTAATTTATTATTTATCCGGTATCTCTTAAACATAACTTGTTTTTTATTATCGATGGTAAGAACCTTGATCAATTTTATTTACTTTTTTTAAGAAATATATATTCTAGGGAAACCCACTAAGCTCATCCCCTCATTATAAATATAGTACCTAGGATGAATCAATTGATTATAGATTTGATAACCTAACCTAATGGATACATCAATGAGACCCATAATATCCATATAGGTATCTAACCAAAGGATTTGACCCTATGACCTTTTGCTTGTAATTCATATCACCCAACCACATGATTGAACCCACCGGGCTAAGAAACCTAATCAAATACCAAAACGTGACTTAATCTTAAACATAAGTAAACCTTGTAAGTACTAAGATCATAGTTGGCTAAGATAGTTTGCAATAAAGTGTTAGCATTCAATTGTCATATGTAAGAGAAAACATAGATATGGTAACATTGGCAATATTATGAATGAATACATAATTAGTAAACTATATCACATTTGTACCGAAGTTGATAAATAGTTAGGTGTGCTTATGAGAGTTCTATATACATTACTTTGAAGCCTTTTAGCTTGAAAACTTGGCTCACCAATGCTACTTCTTAGTTTTTGAGTAAAAATGTGATTTCACGTGTCATCACAAGTTTCTAGGTGTGGAGTATTGACTAACATAAAAAACACCAAAAACATTGTAATGTAGAAAAAAAACAATTAAAAAAATGAAGCCTCATCTTAACCTGATCACCCAAAAAAAAAGTATTTAAAAGAAGAGGGTGCCTGAATTTAATTCAAAATCTGGATATATGTGAATTTTACAATTTCAATCATAAAAAAAATAAAAATAAAAATCATAATTTATTGATAAAATAAAGTATTTAAGAAACAAGGAGAATGTTTAAATTTATTACATAGTGTGAACTTAAACTTAATATTTAAATACATGACTTTTACAATTTCAATCATAAGAAATAAGAAAAAAAATCATAATTTATTGAAAAAAACAAATATGACAGTCCAAAACCTACTTTTTAATAAATGTAATCTAAAAATATCTTTGAAACAAGAAGATAAATAATAATAACAACAACAACAATGTTTGCAATGCATTAATTTTTGGGCCTTTATTTGTTATAATGTAGTTGTAATAGTTATAAATAAATGATTTGAGAAATCTTCAATTGAGTGTAGATGGGTGGTTGGAAAGAATGCTGGTATACTCTTCACTCAAGTTCAAATCATCTCACCGTGTCATGTCACCATATATATATACTAAATTTTCTTGATTCTTTATGAATAGCAAGAATTCATGATTTATTGAAAATAAATAAATAAATGATTTGATAGTGTATTATGCTCATTTAATACCTGAGGCGAACTAGTAGCATGAGATTTGACTTGTGAACATAAGGTATGAGACATTCTACATTGTTTAAGGTTTAAGATAATGGTGAGGGGTGTTAAGAAACTAAAGTTAAGGATAACGAAGGATAAGGAAGTGATTATCATTTAGTTCTTAATCAATAAAAAAGTTAAGAATATGAGAAGGAAATGAAATGAAAATCATTTTGAATAACAAAATTAAGAAAATTAAGAAAAAAAACAAACTAAAAGCAAGGAAAGATAATTATTTGTTCATTAATCTCTTTTTTTTGTGCTTAAGATGATATAACTTTCCTCCAAGGGTGTACACCGACTAGCAAAGAAGTGAAATGATATGACACATTGTAAAGAGGTCACAAGTTCAAACCTAGATTAGCTTGTGCCCCATGCTTGCAGTCTATGTGGGTGCACCTAGGGGTATAGTGGTAGCGGACGTGAATTGTCATGCAAGTACGAGCCCCACCACAATTGTCGTTCCCCAGTACAAAAAGAAAAGATGATATAACTTACACTTTAAAAATGAACATAAAATAAGGTAGAGAGATTTGAAGGTAACTATTTTCTTTGTGAGATTTCTCCTCCCAAATTGGGGAGGCCACAAGTTCGACTCTCTTGATTCCCTCGAGGTTAGGCTCTATAATCAGGACCAACAGTTTACTTAGTTTACCATCCATGAATCATGGAGAAGTATTCGAAGAGTTTTCTACGAGGATGTTACTTGGAATATATATATATAATTGTGAATAAAAAAAGAAAAGAGATAATGATAAATAAGGTTTATTATCCCCTTTATTTTTGGTGAAATTTAAGATCTCCCTTTATTTTTTGTGAAATTTAAGATCTTGAAAAAAATTACTACATTTTTCTCTAACAATTAACCAAACCATAAATTTTAAAAAGACATCTAAAATAACATAAAACACAAAATCAAGCCCCATGCCCTCAATAGAAAGGAAAGTTTTGTACCTTACAATTGCTTATGTCCTTTAAAAAGCTTTTGACCAAGATCTTGTGGATTTAAGCTAGTTTAAACCCAAAAATATTGTGAATATACAAGAAATGGATAGAGAGATTATATAATATATCAACCAGAAGAAAACCAAGGCTAAAATGGTTTTAAAGCATAAAATGTTATTCTCCATGGGAGCATAAGTGTAGGAGAGGGATCTCTCCTTAATCTTGAAGCTTTTGACCAAGATCTTGTGGATTTAAGCTAGTTTTAAACCCAAAAATGTTGTGAATATACAAGAAATGGATTGAGAGATTATATAATATATCAACAAGAAGAAAACCAAGACTAAAATGGTTTTAAAGCATAAAATGTTATTCTCCATGGGAGCATAAGTGTAGGAGAGGGATCTCTCCTTAATATTGTAAAGGATTGATGATGTCTAGAACCCAAAATTATCCGAAAGCACCCAAAGACAATTCAAATCGTAATAAACATACAAAGAGAAGAGGAGAACCTCCTCAAAGGTTTGAAAAGGAAGGTGGAAGAAAGAAAAGAGAAAATCACCAATAACTCAAAGAGAACAAACATGATATAAAAAAATTCCAAGAGATCATGCATATAAGTGAAGCCAAGAAGTGAAGAGGAGGAAAAATTGTGAATGAAAACATATTTATAGTTTAAAACAATGTAATAGTAAAAACAACCAAATTTAAAATTAAGGTATATATTTATACTTTTTCGTTTAAATCAATATAAAAGTAAAAACCAAGAACCTTAAAATTAGGTCTTTTAGGACTTCTACTCTCGGCATATTGCAGGTTTAGCTAGTGGCATACCACAAGGAAAGGAGACCAAAAAGTAAAGAAAAGAAAAAAAGTCCTTGCTCCATAGGGCTAAGAAATAATATAGAACTAAATAGAGAAGACAACCAAAAAGGCACATACAACTTAAGTCGAGGGCCAAAATTAAAGAAAATGAGTCCAAAAAATGTAAGGTTTCATAATAGTTTGAAAAAGGTCAAATCCAAGGATTGTGACATCTTAAATAAATAATTGAGGCAAATCAATAATGATTTGTTTAATATTCAAATGATTAATCAAAAAGTTGTCAAAAATCCGGTAAAGTATTCCCAAAATTATCTACTTGAACCATGGATAAATAATTGAGAGGAAAATATTAATTTTTCATTGTGGAAGTCTTTTGCATTGTTCTTAGCAATAAGATATAGAAATTGCAAGCAAGTAGGAAACTCATAGTGCAAACTCTACCTAAGAGTTATTTGAGTCTGAAATAGTCCACAAGTTTCTACTATAACAGTATTATATCCAAAACTGACTACTGATACTACATGATGGACAAGGAGGAAAATCCCTTAAACAAAGTAAAAAATGCAGTTAAAAAAAACTCTGGCCTAATAATGTCTTTGTCACAAAACTATGTTCTAAAACAACCTAGTTAATAATTCATTGTAGTACTCAATCCCAAAAAAGTGTGCAATCTTACCCATAACAAAGGATGCACAGTTTATGGCCCATCTACAATATGAGGACCCAAACTTACAAGAATACAGGGGATGCACAGTTTATGGCCCATCTACAATATGAGGACCCAAACTTACAAGAATACAGGGTCAACAAGTGATCGAGTTTGACTAACTTTAACCATGGGAAACTGTTTGGAAATGGCCAATTAGGACATGTAACTGAAAAGTATCTAAGGGGCCTTTATACAAGGCCAAAGAGGTTCCAGACAGGGATACATGGAAAACTTAAAGCAAATTAAATTCAAGAGGATCCCATGTCATCACACGTACAGAACCCTACAAATAGGCAGCACAAGGCTATCTTCACACTTGTGTAGAAACAGGAGTAACAATGATAAGCTTGCCTGGTTTTTTATTGAAGATGTGATTGTACCCAAATCTTTAATTGCCACCAACCTTGTCGTACTTTTTTGGGATATATAATGATACTAGGTGGGCATAAAAGTTAAATATAACTTCAAGTCAATATCCAATCCTCCTCCCATTAAAAATAAAGGAGTCACTCTCACATGGGAATATAATGAATTTTCATCTAAACTGTCACATTATGATAGGTATGTAGGTAATGGTAGCACTTATTATTACATAATATAGAAAATCTTCCTTGAATTTTATTGTAATCTATTCTTTTAAGCTATTACAACATAAAATGCAATGACTTTCATTACGGAAACATTAAATCCAATGACTTTCAAATCCATTAAAATGATCAGAACGTGGGGATTACGCTATACATTTCAACTTTCAATTGACATTGTGCACATCTTTTACAGTCTGCAATCCAGAATTTATTTTATCAATGAAGCACAGGTTTATCCTACCTTCAAGTTGACAAGCCAGAATTTTGTCTATGAAGTATAGGTTTAGCCTCACCTTCAAGTTGTCAATCCAGAATTTTATCTATGAAATATAGGTTTAGCCTCACCTTCAAGTTGTCAAACCAGAATTTATCTATGAAGTAAAGGTGAAGACTCACCTTCAAGTTGACAATCCAAGTTTAGTCTCAATTTGTACTTTTCAGTGTATTCGATTTCCTTGGATTTGCAAATTGCCGGCAAGATGGCTTAAAATGTTTTTATTTCTTGGTTTAATGTGGGGATTGCGCTATACATTCCAACTTTCTGTTTACAGTGTGCACATCTTTTACAGCCTGCTATCCAGACTTTTATCAATGAAGTACAGGTTTACCCTACCTTCAAATTGACAGTCCAGAATTTTGTCTATAGGTATAGATTTAGCCTTACCTTCAAGTTGTCAATCTAGAATTTTATCTATGAAGTATAGGTTTAGCCTCACCTTCAAGTTATCAAACCAGAATTTTATCTATGAAGTACAGGTTATGTTTCACCTTCAAGTTTACAATCCAGGTTTAGTCTCAATTTGTACTTTGCAGGGTGTTCTATTTCCTTGGCATTTGCGAATAGCAGGCAAGATGGCTTAAAATGATTTTATTTCTTGGTTTAATGGATTTAGCCCATGATGGAGACTCCACTGTTTCCTCTGAGTGGTTTTCCAGAGGCTGACTAATCTATCCATTATTTACAAAGTCCTGAAAATGATTATGTTTTTGGGTTTACTTATCAAACTCCAACTGAGCACAAAATTTAATCTAGCTGAGCACAAAATTTAATCAACCAATTGTTTTAACTGAAGTTCAAATCATTGATGCCTTGTTAAAAATAAACCTCTGTCGAATCTTCTTCTTCCAAAGGTAGGCAGCTCAATTTCTACATATTTCAAAGTAATAAATCAAATGGTTCTGGAATCACAGGAGCAAAGACCTGTTTTAGCTCCCAACTATATTAAGCACCGGGTCTTGTTGGCTCCCTCTGGACTCATAATAGATCTAGATCCAAGGTTAAGAAGTTACAAAATTTCTTTATTTTATTTTAGTTTTTTAACATAACATATTTAGACACACAGAGAACTCTCCCACCCTAGGCTCTAAATGACCTTGCTTTTCTTGATACAACCATATGCAGAAGTGTTATTATTTGATTAGTCATTTATTTGCAACTTCCCACCATCACATCACAACTATAGACCATAGCAATCAAAGAATCCCTTCACTGCAAAGATAGGACAATTCATTCATGCCATATGCAATGCCCAAACTTCGAGACACAGTAATGTGAAGCCAGAAAAATGCAGTATCTGGAAATGGTATAAATAAAGATTTAAAAATAGATGGATATTGACTTACAGAGGCTTCTTCTGCAGTCTAGCAGTTAGCAACACCTGTAACATATAAGAAAACCCAATTTTCTGGATAAAAACCAGTTAAGGAATGCAGAATCTAGGCTTGGCATATGGACAAAAATTGCCAAAACATTGACAAGTACAACGCTTGCTCAGGACATGTAAACCTGGACGCTGGCGCTCTTCAACGAGCGGCACAGGGGACAAACATCAAGCATGTTCTCACAGTCCTTGCATAAGCAAAGGTGTCTACAGGGCAAGAGCAAAATAGACACATCGTTGTTCCTGCAAATCCTACAACTCCTCTGCTCTTTGAGCTCCTTGTTCTCTTTGAAGACATGGGACATATTGTTACCATTGTAATTGTTATGATTATCCCCATAATGGGAAGAAGCTGCATCATCAAGTTCGCTATCCCCACAGCCCTCCCTGCTCTGTTCTCTGCTTTGGGCAACTGCCTGCTGTAGATTGTTTCTGAGAGCATTCACCATTGCTTCATTATACTTGGCCCTGTTATGCCATGATTGAGCTTCAACGGCCACCTGTTTTACCTTCTCCATCAGTTCTTTATTCTTCCTGTTCACATTCTCAATTTCCATGTCCTTCTCTCTCAGCCTGCGTCCCAATCCTTGTTCTATGGCACCAAGGTACGATGCCAGGTGTCTTTGCTTCATCTCCTTGAGACCTTGTGCTAAGTGCTCTTCCTGTACACAATATAAAACAATAAAGTATCATATCAATATCCACCTAATACTCATTTCATTTATGTAAGTAAAGATGCACTTAACTAATGGTTCCAAGAAATTCAACCAGAGTTGAAACAACAAACCTGAACTCTCAAATAGTGCTCAAACTCATTCTTCTGCCGCTCCATTTCTGTGGCCAAATCTTCATTGAGAACACCCAAGAAAGTGAGGTTGCCAAGGCTCTCAGATGTCACAGAGGAGTTGGGCTCTTCATCATCATATGCCAATCTCAATCCAGTGGACACTGGTGTGGGGTTAGGCAGGGCCTGAGTTTGTAGAAAATTATTGACAGGAATTTGGGTTGCCTCTGTTTCTCTCATCCTCTTCTTTGGATTTTGGTAAAGGCCAGGAGCAGGGTCATTAGAAGCAACAGGAACTGCATCGATAAAATCACAACAAACATAACTAACTTGAATTCAAAAACATGAAATCCTAATATGGGTTCTGCAACAAGCCAAAGAATTCAGGAACCCATTCATTAAATCCCAACTCACATGGACTAAAAAGCTGAAGCTGGCCAGAAGCCCCATTAGAAGCTGCATATTGAAGCTGCAGGTCTTCCAAGACATTGACCGGCGCAAACAGAACAGGAAAGTTGGGTGTCCCATTCTCACCTCCAAATACATTTCTCATCCTGCCATCAATCACAAACAACCCAAGAGCCATTGATTAACAACATCTATCAAAATTCAATCAATCAAGATCAGATTTGAGACATGAATCCAAACCAAAACCATACCTGTTTCTCATGTCTTGCGCAAGAACATTGGGGCTGTTGTTGTATTGAGCCTGCACTGCCATTTTTCTCTTCCAACGGATAAAAGTTTTTGAAATGCTGCTTCTTGTTGTGATTGAATAACAGATGTGAAATCTATAAATACCGGACTCTCTAGATCAGCCTTGTGTTCTTGGCATTGCAGATCTTGTAAGGCTCTTTAGGTGAATTGCAAGAAATGTATTGTGCGTTTTACTCCACAACCCCACTTACTTACACAAAGACAAAGAAGAGGAACGTAATTAGGCAGCCTTTTCTTCTTCATATTCTCCTTTACCTCTCGTTTTCATTTTTTCATTTCTTGCTCTTCATCATTCCAACTAAATTATTATCCATTGGATGTCCAATTTTATCGGTCGTGGCGATGGGGCCCACCCCAATTATTACAGTAAGCAGAGACGCTTACACTACGAAAACGATAGACGCGGGCATTAATTGCATGAAAAATCACTTCTTGTTATTGGTGGGCCCCCACAAGATCTCCTCCCAGACCGATACGCCACTCACGCTTTGTTTTTATTTTCTCTCTCCCCCCGTCAGATGTCAAGTGCAATTATCGCTGGAATTCTTTATCACCTTAACCACTAAAGCTGTTTTTTAAAGAAAATTAATCACCTTAACCACTAAAGCTGTTTTTTAAAGAAAATTAATAGAAACGAGAGGCTATTTAATTAATGGGTGCTTTTTTGGCACAGCAGACTATGGTAATGGTACTCATTCGGAATTCCCGCTGCCACCCCTCGACGGAACAGTGATTATCTCTAGTGGAAGTCGAGCGAAACTTTTGTCAACGCATTCACTATGTTGGAGAAAACAAGTCAGGGTCACATGGGGTCCAGGGATAGAGGTCCCCCTTGCAACGAGCCACCAGATTCTCCTAATCACATGGGAGACAATTCATTAGAGGCAAACTCTGCTAGAAGCAAGGAAGTTAGGTCGCATCGAGTGGGGTGAGGGGACATCGTGTTCCCTATGGCCTATTGCCCCCATTCCTCATATTTTACTTAATGCTTCCCTGTGCTTGGTCCCATGGCTTCTTTAAATGACCAATGCATACACCCTTCAAACTTTATAGTTCATATCCCCATCACTAATTATTCCACATTAACATGCTTATCCTTACATGCTTTTCCCAACTTAGCAATCAAACCCTATGGTCCTAACAATTAGCTCAAGGGATCAACAAATTTAACAACCAAACCTTGTGGTCCTATATAGCTATGATTTCATAACAATTAGCTTAAGGGATTAACCAACTTAACCATCAAACCTTGTGGTCCTATTTAGCCTGATTTCATAACAATTAGCTCAAGGGATCAACGAATTTAACAACCAAACCTTGTGGTCCTATTTATCAACGATTTCATAAGAATTAGCTCAAGGGATCGACCAACTTAACCATCAAACCTTGTGGTCCTATTTAGCCATGATTTCATAAGAATTAGGTCAAGGGATTGGCCAATTTAATCGTCAAACCATGTGGTCCTATTTAGTCAACTTAACCATCAAACATTTTGGCCCTATTTAGCCATGATTTCATAACAATTAGCTAAAGAATCAGCTCAAGGGATCGGCCAACAATGAGGTCAGTATGGTTGTATTAATACAAAGCCCCCAGTCAAAACCCTCTACCCTCTAAGGCATTGTAGAGGGAGCAACATGCAAGTTGTAGGTGATTTTTATGGTATATAAGCATTTTTCATAGGGCATAGTTTAGTTAAAGCGAATGTTGTAACTTTATTATAAGCTATATTTCCACCAAAAATAAGTTTCTAAAGAATCATCGGATATTATTATATGAGCATAATTATATATATTTAATGCATTACCTCAGTTACCAAAAAGCACCCATCCTATGTGTTGACATCTTCCAACTAAGCCACCCCTTGTGCCCCAACTTCAAGGCACATAACATCCATCGTGAGGTCCAAGTGGCAATGCCTCTAGCAACATCTTGTCAAGGTGCAACACCCCAAAACATCAATAAAACATTTGGTGCAAAAAACATAGTTGCACCAATTTTAGCATATTTGCACACACTTGACAAGGCGTTTACACACTAAGCATCCGATGCACTCACTTATATCCCATGTACCCACTCAAGAACACATGTGCATGCTCAATGTCACACGTGCACACTTAGCATCTCTAGCGCACAGTAGGAATTTCAAACATTGTTGAGACCATTGTGGAACCCTTACTAGATTTTTACACCATTACATGCACACCAACAGCTGCGCGTGGTACATTGGAAAGACAAACAAAGACCCTCTTTAATTACAAAATCGAACCACCTTCAAAAACTTAACAAACCTTCTTGTAATGTAAATGTATTTACAAAAGGGAAGGAAAAACTGTGTTCCAGTTGTTTTTCTCCAACGTTTTTGGCCTTTAATGCAAGGCTCGTCCTCGAGGGGTAACCAACAATCAAAATCATTTGAGGAAGTCAACTGTAATCTTCTATATAAAGTGTATCTTAGAGCAAATAAACAAATATCTAGTGATTCTCCTAGTACTTTCCATGCCTTCTTGCAATGTGTTGGGTTCTCATAAAGCATTTATAAAGTAATAAAAACATTATTATATTCTATCTTGTTATGTGTGCATTTTCTTCCTTATTAGTCCCTGCCCTCAGCTAGCAAGGACTCTATGAAACGAATTGCCTTCATTTCTATTAATTTGCATGGAAACTTGTGTATCTATTCCCCAAGTATTTTGAACACCATTAAAACATCATTTTCTCAACCAATAATCAAATTCTATTTCTTAGAACACTTTTTTATCTTCCAATCATGAACTTGTCGTGTTTGAACACTGTTTTGTTCTCGAATCATCAACTTCTATCTCTTATTTGGCCTCATATTGAGACAAGAGGGCATTTCTCTGTTTCAAACTTATAATTTGTTCATTTGAAACTTCAAATATTACTCTGCTTTTATCTCTTTGAAAGTAATGCTACCAGCTATATTGGCATTAATTATTAACATTTAATGTTTAATGTTCAAACCAATGCCCTCTTCATACCACCGCCCACCGCCCTTCTCCACCTCAAGGAAGAAAACCCATCTTTCATCGTGGCAATATGAAGCATGATCATGGATGCATAGAAGTCTTCTGACCGACTTGATTTTCCACCGTAATGCCCTGAGGTAGACATAACAAAGTACCACATACTCAATAGCAATGCTTTCCTTATTCAGTCATATTACTTCTCTGACCAAAGAGTGGAAGTAAGCATTACAGTACACACAAAGGATTTGAAATCTTAACAAAAGGTGCAAATGTTCTTGCCTGGGGTTAACCTATCCCAAGGTGTGTGGATGCGCTTTTGTTGGTGCTCGAAAGGTCAATCTCATCTGTGCATCCTCTTCCTGTACTTGTACTCATTAATTTTCCCCTACAAAATCATTTTACTAATATGAAGCACTTGTTTAAACAATTATTATGAAGCCAACAACATCACAGTTATTCGAAGAAGCAGCTAATCTCAAGCAGTCACTTTTTTTTACTAAGAAAAAAAACAATTGATTGTATTTTCTTTACATAAGCTTGCATGCTTAAGGCTGGCTAGGTAACAGTTAAATTCTTATTTTTAAACTTCAAAAATCCTGAGCATCAAACCCATACTAAATAATCATTTGAACTGTGTAAAAACGTTTTCTAGAGGCTGGGCATCGATCCCAAGCCAAAGATTCATTTGAACTATGTAAAAACGTTTTCAAGAGGTTGGGCATCAAATCGGTAATAAATAAGCATTTAAACTATGTAAAAAATGTTTTCCATAGCTGGTGCATTGATCCCATGCCCAATTAGAATTTAAAATTGAGTCGAAATTTCAAAAGGATGGGCAAGGTATTTCCCAGGCCTGAGAAATGGTGATTCATTTTAAATTAAAACGTTGAAAGGCATGGGTGTCTCCTTGGGAGAACAACCCAATGCCCATGAGGAAAAAATTGAAATGCATTCACCAAAATGTTGCATGTAATAAAAATGTGGTTGTAATCGCCACTAGTTAATTCAATCTTAATTCAATCCATTTTGTCTTATGCATATATCCATTAAACCTTGAATATACACCATTATATTACTGTTACCTCATTCTATTTACAAAAATGCTTCCAAATTTTGAATTAGGGTTCATGATTTTGAAAGATTACTTACCGGTGACTCCTATGCAGAACCTTACCCTTTGCCAATATGCACTAGGATACAACTCTGTTGCAAGATTGATCATGAAACCCTTGGGACATCTTATGTAGTTGGAAGCTTGTCTGTTGTACAGGTAAGTGGAGCAACCTATATTGAGGCTTGAGGGACAGCTGCATACAATTGGTCAACTACACTAGTTAAGGACTCATGCGGCAATGTGAGTACATTCCTCCTGGTTAACTATGTGTAGCATTACCTAGAGCCAAATACTTTAGATCTGAAATTTGCACTGCAGTTGCTTCTTGGTTAACCAAAATTACTCTACCCTTGCTTCAAGTGGCGGTGCTGTCTTTGTTACTGCTTCTTCCTGAGATGTGGGTACCATGGATTTTTTTCACCCCAATACCTCAAGGTGAACCGAGATTGCCTATTTTGATCGAACTTTCCTTTCTTCATTGTCTTTATGAATATATCCCTTTGTCCTTGTTTTCTTCTCACCCTTTCTTCCTACCGGAATAGTCGTTGCTGACATACTTACCTCGACCGATTCAATAAATTAATAGGTTGTTTCAAGTCATGAAAATAAATTCATTCCTTCAAATAAATTCATGCAACATTCCCCTCTAAAAACCTCAAGTTGGACAACATGCAGGGCTATATCCACTAACAACAATAATTTCCCTCGAGGATCTCTCTACACAGTGGAATCAATATCAAAGCAACTAGAGCAACTACAACAATTAACTGCGAAATCTTTCTGAGTAAGATACATCGGTCATGCCTGGTGTTACCAAAAAGCTACCTAGCTCAATATCTGATCCTTTTCATGCTATGATCTTTATCCCTCTCTGGTACACGTTTCTTATCAATTGCATGCATATTCCACAATTGTTCCACATAATTTGACAATTGTGATCGTGTGTCAACATGTGTAAGTTTTCATGGAAGTTGATCTCTATTATCTAGACTAAAACACAAACATATTAATGATGACTACGAAAATCCATAATGATTAGTAAATTATAAATTCACAATGGAATTATAAATTAATAATAAATTCATTGTTGAAGGCTGGTAGTGCTAAGGCTCGTGTACCCATTGGCAAAGATGTATGGGCACAATGGGCTACCTTTGCAACACGCTTTTGTTTCTTGGGAGAAGAACTATGCAAGATGTCATTTGAGCATGAAGAATCACATGCATAAAAGATACAATCCATATTATTGTTCTAAAGAACCTCTCGGGATTGTTTATGTTAACACATGTTCTCTTTTTGCATTCAGTCAGGAATAAGTTGTTTTACAAATAATCAATGTCTTTTAAAAAAATTTAAAATAGTAATATAGGTATATAATATGTGAAATGTATATTACATTCTCATACATCCAGATCCATGCCTTCATTCTCATACCTGCAAAATCTACAGATGCAGATTCTTTTGGTTACTCCACTATTCTTACTTTTCATTGCTTACTGCACGCAGAACAAGAAACAGAAAAGAAAGCAGGAAAGTATTACCCGACTCCAGGAGTGAAAGTGAACGACATATTGCACATCAAGTAGAACCACTCAGACTCTGTGAGATCTTCAGGAGATAATGCAGCACACAGTCTTCTGGTAGGTGGATTTGTTTCTCCAACAGACAGAGATTCAAACAACTCTCTGAGTTGCAAACTTATTTGCGTACACAACTCTTCAAGGCTCAGTTCCATGGGTTGCACAATATTTCTTGTCTTTATTCCTCCATTGTAAAACCCATCCATCCATACTCACATTTTGTTTACCATGTTAAAACCAAAAACCATGCCATTAGAATACTCTAGACGATTAGATTTACACCTTTTAAGCACTTTTTAACAGAATAACTCTTCATAATGGAATTTTACATATGTTAAAAAACTCTGCTAGTACAGTTGTGATCAAATGAATTCAAGATTGAGGTAGAAATCAATGTAAAGTTCTAGGTTTTCTGAAAAGTCTGCTATAATCGATGAAAGTTTTTTGAGCAAAAGAATTCCGGATTTGGTGGAAATCCTAAGGTTGAGAATGAAAATAAGACTCAAAATCAGTACAAAACAATATATGTTCTTAGTGTTAAATCACTGAGACTTTATGACTGTTTGAAACAATTTATAGGACTAAAAGATAGATTGTGTACTAAAAGTATAGTACTGAAAAAGCCGACCGACGCTGGGTTTATTCTCCACTCATCAATACCCATGAGTCTTGATAGATCAATGATTATGTCCATGAAATAGTCACACTTGCAAATATTTTATTTAGTTAAAAACCAATTAAGAAATGTGAAAGAGCAATTGTTCAACTTTCATTTATCATATGCCAAAATATTGGTGTTGGGCGGAGGTTTAATCAACCTCTGGACAAATGGAATCTATTCAAATTAAATCGATAGTCCTTGTGAGACTTGTAACATATAAATTGTTCTATGATAAGCTTATTCACTTTGAAATCAAACAATATTTGAATTAACTTGGAGATTTAATGCTCAGCATAATTATTTAATATAATTTCAATCAATATATATGCAAATGAGTGAATCATAGACCATGAAAACTCTTAAGAAAACATTATAGGCATGAAATATCCAAGTATCTATACACCATAGCCAATAATCGTTCAATCAATTGCATAAGGCAGGGACTTGTTTCCTTTAGCAAGTCTCCTTGTTTGTTTTATTTTTATTCAATTTTCTTCCTTCATACCTCAATCAATCCCTAAATTTACATCTTGGAATTGGATCACATTATCAACAAGTAAGCTCCTTTCCTTTTAAGCTTAATCTTTTAATAAAATGGGGGACAAGGAACTAAGAAACCTCCATGGTTATATGCAACAACCTGCAAGCCACATATACCAAAAACTCATAGTTCAACCTTTTAAGCTTAAAATTATCAACAATAACACATGTTTAGAATAGGTCCCACTTTGGTAATTTGTTATAGTGTTGTATCTAGGGTATTTTTGGTTTTGTGGGAGAGATGGGTTGTTTTATCATTTTTTTGGCACTATGGTGGATGCACTGGCCCATTGAGTCTATGTGTAGTTTATTCAAAACACGAAACCACTCTTGGTTTTAGCTTAAATGGTCTAGCAAGAAGAGGGACATAATGGATTTCTAGGATCAAAGATTAAAGAAATCCCTCATAGGATCAATGTGGATTATCAAAGGCTCATCTATTTAGGGAAATTTAACCAAACTTTAAGGCTTTCTAACGCAAGTAAGAACCAGAAATGCTTGAGACAAGACAAGAATAGATTGTTGATGTCCCTTCCCTTGAATGGATTGGAAAAACTTGATTAGCAATGTAATTGGATTTATGTTTATACCAATCAACGATAAGAAATGTGTTATAGAGTTGCTAGAATTCCACATTACCAATATTAAGAATTAAGTGTGTTGTAGAGGATAGATATGGAGAAAGTTTATGATGAGTTAAAGTGTATATATCCCAGTGGGCTAAGTCGCATGGTTGAGTGCATGACTCATTCAATGTCCATATTGGGCCAAGCATTGTAGTTAGCACCGACTGGTTTACATTGGGTACCATCCACAAAATGAGGGGAAGTGTTCGAGAGTTTTCCCATGAGATTTTCCTTGAAAAAAAGTTATAAATCACATAATGCCATCAAATTTCATTCCTAGGGATGTAGATTCCTTAAAGTAGATAATCATTAGAGGAAATTTGAGGTCTAAAATGGGCCTCTTAAGAAAAATAATAAAATAATAGTTAAAATAATAATATAATATTTATTAATTTTGGAGGAAGAAAGAAAAAAATACTTTTTTGTTAGTATTTTCGACATATCTCCATGTGTGTTTACTCAAATTTCGAGCGGGAGATCTCGTTGGATGCGGAATTAAATTCCGCATCCAACAAGTATCCACACTGCATACGTTTTACAGACCTCGCTACCACAAAACAAGAAATACCTGAGATAACGTGATGAGGATGTCATCATCACGTTTTTTCAAGTATTTATTGTTTTTGGGGTAGCGGGGTCATCAAAAGTATGCAATATGGATACTCGTTGGATATGAATTTAATTCCGCATCCAACGAGCTCTTCTGCTTGAAATTTGAGTAAATACACACGGAGATATGTCGAAAATACGAACAAAAAAAATAGTTTTTTTTGACAAATATGTCAATTCAACCATTATGATTGACTCATTTTATTGAAATTCTATTGGTTCTTGAATTCCAACTCACAAGAATTTATTGTTGGTGTGTTTTCTTATAAGGCCCATTTTAGATCCCAAATTTCCTCTACTGATTAACAACATAAGGTCCAAGTTTTCCCTATAGAGGTCCCATTATGATATGTGATTTTATTCAACTTGGTAAACCAAATTATAATATAGATACCTTTTTTAGGGTATGACATTGATCCCAACTGACCAATGAAAGGAAAGGAATAGAAAGCAAGGTATTTTTCAAGACTCTAATGGACAAGGGAAAGAAGAGAAGAAGCTAGAAAAGGAGCAAATAAGGGCATGGGAATTTATGTGAAAGGAAAGTAGGGACTACCCAAAATAGGTCAAAGTAGGAGAATAAAAGATTGAGAATCAAGAGGATAAGAAACCCGATAGCATGCACAAAATGATGCTCAAGAAATTTAAGGAGAAGAGGTGGGATAGGCTAGAGAAAGATTCTTAAATATATAACTGAGCTTTAGAGTTTGATCAAGAAGAAGAATATATCTTAAAGAATCCTAGAGATTGCAGATAAGAGATTAAGGGACAAACCTTAGGAGTGGCCTTAAGACGCAGGAAGAAAGGAGTGGGATATTTTTGGATAGAATAAGACTTACCTTCATGGAAGTAAAATATTTCACTTGTGAAGGTATGGGGAATTACCATCATTGCATCCAACTAAGGGTCACTTAGGAGGATGGTGTACTTTGAGTCTCTTTCTAGTACCAAAAACGGGCTATCCACTATCTTGGGGACAATAACCAAAGGGATCACAACAACTTTAAGAGGTCTAGTCTCAAATTTGTTGAATCCTTGAAGAGTCCAAGGAACATGAAAAAAAAATTAACATAGAGGGAATGATAGACAAGAACTACTATGATGTTAAATCCATATCTAAAATTGACAATGACTCATTTAATGGTGAAGTCATTGTCACAAATCTCAATGAAGATTGATTTGAACATATGGTCCTTTTATTCCTTTAAGGAAGGGGTATGGGAGAGATTGAAAGAGAGAGAAGGGGAATGAACTTGAATGAGCTCAGGAGAGAAATCGTAAAGGGCCTTAATCATACAATCTCTATGGTGAAGACATGGCCAAAGAATTTGCATGCAAGGAATCTTAGAGACTTGAGGAAAACCTGTTAACTACAAAAATGCAAGAGGACTATCACATCATGGCATTAGGTAGAGTCGTGGGGGAGGGGGGGAGAAAGGACGAAATATTTGAGACAATATTCCAATTGAGATTGGGAGATGAATCCAATCTAGTGAGAATGCAAGGGATTGATACCTTTATGAGACAAAGGATCAGTTCATGGGTATTATAGAAAAAATATCTAGACTTGGAAGGTATATGGTGCATGCATGAGTATGGAAATGGATGATCAAGGTAATGATGTCATTGTGGGTGTTTAGGTTATATGTCATATATCTTGGTGTTATATCTCATAGGAGGTATACAAAAAATTAAACTGGTTAGATTTTTTTAGGGAAACATACAATCCAATGATAAGGCCACGTATGCAATAAATTTATTGGGTGTAAGATAGATTTATCAAGTGATTAAGCCATAAATATTTTTCTAAATATTGCAAAATATGGCATACCAAAAGACATTGTCAATATTTAAATAAGGCAACTCAAGGGAATGTAGGGCAATGTTACATAATGGTGCAATGTAGTGGCCTATAGAGGGTCCTTATTTAGGTGTGTTGACCATGAACACATGGTACTAATTAAACAAATATTCATCTTGGTGAGTAGGTTCCAAAGAAAAATAAAAAGTGGCAGGTAGGTGGAAATCACCTCTCAAGCCAAGGTAGAGCAAAGAGATCAAAATGCTTGCCATATTTTCAGCACAAAGCTTCTTTGAATACAATAAAAGTGTGAGAGCGAACATAAGAAAGCAAGTGAACAATTAAACAAGTGAGAAAGAAGAGGAGGAAGGGAAAGTTTGGTGTGGCTTTATCACAAATGGGATGCATTCATGTTAGCAATGTTGTAATATTTTCATATTTATCTAACTATTCCAAATTCTCTAAATTATTTGCCTAACTTTTCCTAAAATGTGTGATCTTGATGCATTAACCATTAGGATTTAGGGAATGTTGAATCATTTGGTTGGATTTAATGTGCACATAGTGTGTAGTAAGAGCACATCTCCATCAACTAAGAAATTGTACCCTTCATAAAATGATCACATTGAATGCTTATTTGAAGTTGTAAGAATGATCACATCAAATTCTTATTTGAAGCTGGAAGGAGATTTGTGCTAGGTTTCTTCATTATCTTACCCATTTTTTATATGTAATGGTCCTATAGTTGAAAGCGAGAGATTGTAGCTCTCTTGTAGTTAGTGTCTTGATGAGTTCTACTCTCACTAATGTGGCATGCATGCCACATTAATTTTGCTACTCTAGAATCTTATATCATGTGTCATGAACATGTCACTCATGCAGGACTATATTCCTTTTGAATTTGTTAAGAAGTGGGTACACAATAGGAACGTTAACATTGTTGTACTATGATGGAAATTTTGGTGGGAAAAGTAGTAAGTGTTTGGATTAGTGTTAGGGAAGATTGATAGGTAGGGTTTAATGCTGTATTTCTTCTTGAAGAAATTGACTTTGTTGTATAGCATGCCAATAAGTGACATAAACTAAACACTCAGTGTGTATAATAGGATGAGATGTTGTGGGCCTAGAATGAGAGTGTGAGGGACAAGTGGTGTTGGCAGATAATGGGTATTTGTAGTAAACACTTGAGAGGATGAAGGGTAAGAGGACTATCACATATATAATTAATAAGTTTTGGGGATTTGATATTGATTTATAAAGAGATATCTGCAGAGTTTATCTCATGAATTGGTATGGAAATAATGTGACATACATCACATGATACATGTGGAATAACGAAAGGAATAGGTATGTGTTTGCTAAGGTAGAGAATGGAGTTTAGTTTTTTTACAGTGAACGAGGAAGGTGGGAGGAAGTGGAACTAACCAAGTGTAAGTGCATTTCGATGGATTGAATTGAATGTAGACATCACACACTAGTTTGCAAGCATAACATATTTGTTGTTTTAGGTGATGAAAGTGTTGGGTGAGATATACAATGAAATGATAGAGGGAAATATAGAAAAAATAATAGTAGTCACACCATTTGTACCTTTATTGTTAACACACATGGCCCAGTAGGCGATGTGTGGTGGTTAACACTTATTTCAATAACCTAGAAACCATGTGAATAAATATTTGCATAATTCTTGGAATGAGATGAGTTGTTATGTAAAATATTTCCACCATTGTATGGCTACTCCATATAGGGTACATGCAAAGTAAATGGGCTAGAATTCATTTGTCACATGTTCCATGGAAAGTAGGGAAAATGATTTTTGTAGCAAGAGTAAATGCTGATGGTTAAAAAAAAATTCCATGATATGGAGTTCAAATAGGTGTGATTAAGAAGGCATTGATGCTAACAATTAAAGTAGAAATGGATGGAGTGCCACTGCCACCGCAACCAAATGCAAGGGGTTGAATGGGCACCATAATAGCATTTTGAGATATTAAAACAATCATTAGAAAAGTGTGTGGTGGTGGAGGAGAGAGGTGATTTTCCAAACACAAGGTGGCACCATCCTATATGAAGTAACATGATAATTTTGCTACCAATTCTTCAATTACCACCTATAATCCTACACAATTCTATATCCAAATCATGTAGTGACCTATAATCATACACAATTCTATATCCAAATCATGTAGTGATGAGCACTTGCAAAACTATTTTGGCAAACTAGAGTCTATGTCTAGATTATAGTGTAGTCATGTAAGTTGCTAACTAGTTTCATCCCATCATTAGTGGAATCCATCCCTTATTTAAATAAGTAGATATAAAATTTCATAGTTAATTTTGTGGATGCAAGTCCCACATGCCACAATTAAACACCAATACCTTTGAAGACTTTAATAGTTACATCTTTTTGTAGGGGGGTCCCTTGTTTCACAAACAAGGGGATCTTATACACCAAATAAATGTCTAGTTGGTTGTGACCTTGAAATAGATTATAGTAAAACCTCGGTATGCCTAATGGTTAAGAAGATTTGTTTTCTCTTAAAAGGTCATAGGTTCAATTATGGAGAGGGATAGGGTATGTTCACATCTATAAACTTTAGCAGTTACATTATTTGTTGCGTAGAGAAAAGTCCCTTGTCCCACAAACAAGAGGGTCTCATACACCAAATCAATATTTAACTTATTACAACCTTAAAAATAAAATATTATTATTATCATATATTACCATGTATAGTAAAAATCACATATTTAAAGTTTACCATAATAATTGAGTATTTTATTTTTTCCTGTGAAGAAGTGGAAATGAAGAAGTGGAAATCATAGATCATACCAATACCAATATCAAAGATAAAAATATTATGCTATGATAATTAAATATTTTAAAAAAAAATATTGTCCTATGATAATTAATTATTTTATATTTTTATCCATTCATCTCAATTAATTATTTTATATTTGTATCCATTCATGTCAAAAGTCAAGCATAGAAAGAGAATGAGGAACATTTATATAATGAAAGCTATTTATTCGCTTTCATATGGTGGGAATCGGCTTTTGGAAGTACTTGTAATCGACTTGAAGGATATTGGTCCAAAATATAGGTAAGAAAGGTATTAACATAAATTTTTAACATGGTAAAAATTTACAAAATTTAATTATAATTATGATTAATTGCGATTTTTTAATTAAAATGTGATATATATATATACACCTAATGATGAAAGAAAATATCTCACTTTTAGTTTATAACTGTTTAAGTTACATTCTAATTTATAAAAAACAAAAAAACTTGTAATCCAGATCTTCTTTCAATGTGAATGGGTGAAATAAACATAGATGACATGGCTAGAAACTGTTTTCTATTTAGATTCATAGTTTGAACGAAAATATTTAGGTTGAGACTCATGTATACCTTTCGACCTTGCAATGTTAATGTACAATTACCGGTTAAGTCGTTCCAATTTTTTGAATTTAGTTTAATTTGAATTTATAATTAGATGAAAATAAATTTAAGTTTTACTTTGGAGGGAATGTTGGGATATTTATCAATTTATAATTTGTAAAAAAATAAATATATAAATTTTAAGTATAAAAGAATGAATAAACAATTATTTATGTGCATATTTGATATCAAGTCATAAAATTTTAATGTTGATATCCACAAATAATTTTAATTTACTAAAATGAGTAATTATCACACAAACTTATCTCATTCTAGAAGTATCTAAGCACTTCGATATGTGTTATAAGAGGGATCAAATCTCTGAAGGTGCAAACCTCTTTTTAAGTATTTTTTTGTTTTTTTTAATAGAAACTAGAAATTTTTTATTGATTAAAAATGGTTGTAGCCCAGCCAGGCGTACAAAGGGGAATTCAGAAAAAGAAGGCTGATGACCTCTATCAGAACAGTCAGCCTTCTTATGAGTGCTTTGAGAAGTGAATCCCAAATGCTTCTGATGCTAAACCGAGAAAAAGATTGCTTGCAAGAGTAGACTCTCACGAATTGTGAGAAGAGAAGAATACAGAAACAAAACATTAAATAGGCGGAGAGGAATGCCCCTTAATGAAAGGATCCAATTTCTTCTGGGAGCTCGAGTTGATGTTTGAGGCTGCTTCTTTTTCTCTACGTTCTTTATTTGTCTTTCGCCCTCTGGTGAGGGGAGGAGAAGGAGCTGAAAAGTCTTCGGATTCAGAGGTTCCCTCTGACGAAGGGACTGAGGATGCCAGTCTTGCCTGGGCTGGGATCTCGTGAACCAAAGCGTTGGGATCTTTCTTAGAACCTGAAGAAGCAGGTTTTGGAGAAGCTTGTTCAGTTGCCTCCAAGGAGCCAAGGGGACCAGGGATGCCCTGCTCCGGGACATCTGCAGCTTCAGGTTCTCATGCTTCATCTTCCTGAAGAACTTCAAAATTATTTTTGTTTTCCGGCTGTGGAGTGTCTGCAAGAGGAGAATGATCTTGAGGAGAAACCTTGTGCTGAGACGCTTGAAGCTCCTTTCACCGGGGAGGACAGCGTCGATTAGTAACCATCTAGAACTCTGTATCTTTGGAAGCTGGGAGATTTACTGGTTTCTGTGGTTCTGCAAGCTTGGGGTAGCTTTTGGCGAAGTGGTCGTATACATGACATAAGTTGCATTTGAAAGGGATCTGCTCATAATCCAGATCTTAAATGTGGCTCCATTCTCCTAATGTGAGCTTTAGGGCCTTTGGGATCCCTTTTTCTAGATTCACCTCTACGCAGATATGGGCACATCTGTACTGACCCCCTTTTGGTTCTGCAGTATCTAGATAGCGACCTAGCTTATTACCAATGTCAATCATAGTGCTTTTCCCCCAAAGATGAAGAGGGAGGTTAGGGAGTCTTACCCAAACTGGAGTGGCAGTGATCTCTGCTTCTGGGTTAAACCCTAGAGACCATGGGGATAAGAACAGACCTCTCGAGCCCATGATGAAAGGGCCCGAACGAAAGACTAGGTCTCTTTCTTCTTTATTTGAGAACAGGAATACAAAAAACCCTCGTCCAGTTGCAAAGAGAGAGACCTGTCCTTGCAGAAGAGGGTTCCAATGTTCCGCGATCCAGAGATCCACCGCCTTAGGGCTGGGCCACAACCCTGTAAACTTACCAATGAGGGCTTGCTTAGAGAGGATGAGAGCTTTCTGGCATGGATCCGTAGGAGAGAGCTCCAGAGAAGGGATCTCGTCTATCTTTTTCACGAACTTGGATGAAGTGTGTGAAGCTTCCTGAGGAGTGGCAGCTTGAACAAGGGCCTTGAATGCGGCAAGTTGGGCATGAGAGCCCATTTCCTGAGAGAACTCCACGCTGAAACCACAAGGAGAAGCGGCAGCCAAAGGGAACCCCACGCTGAGGCACAAGGAGGGGCAGCAGCCAACAATCCAACCAGAGCTCGACTCTGCGTAGCAAGGGAGGCGGCGGCCAGGGAAACCCTAGCCGCGGTTCACAGAGCCGCTCCGCCATTCCATTGTCAAACCTCCTTTTAAGTATTGCACTCAAGGACATACAGCTTTGCTGTATCCTATATATAGCCATTGATTTGATTCAAACCAAAAGACACATCTTTTTATTTAAGGTAGACATATAATCTTTTATTATGAATATTTAATATTATTTATGACAGACATATAATATTTTTTATTATTTTTTATTTTGTTACTAACGAACATTACAACATCTCCGGTTTTAAAACCATGTGCAAGGCCCTCCTAAAACCCTGGGTTCACTACAACAAAACCCTGTGATTAGCGTCTCTTTTAGCTTCCTTTTTAGCATCCACTAACACTTTTAGTGTATTTTTCATCAATTTTTGGAGAAAGTGGATGCTTTTCCACGGGATGGTGCTTTTAATGGCGTTATTTGCATCCATTTTTAAAAGATGGTGCTATTTTGGACGCTAATTAGCATCCCAATTAGCGTCCCAATTAGAGTCTCAATTAGCGTCCCAATTAACATCCCAATTAGCGTCCCTTTTTAAAAGTTGGCACTATTTTGGACGCTGATTAGCATCCCAATTAACTTCCCAATTAGCGTCCCAATTAGCATCACAATTATCATCCCAATTAGCATCCCAATTAACGTCCCAATTAGCGTCCAAAAAAACATCCCATATAACGCCCAGAATAACCTCCAAAAAAACGTCCTAAATAGCATAGCACCATATATTAATCCAGGGTTAGCAACAAGAATTGTGCCATGAATTTTGGAAAGAAAAACATCCAACATAGCGCTAAGTATAGATCCAGGAATTGCGCCTATAAAACATCCATCATAACGCGAGGTATAGCGCATAGAATAATGCCAGAAATTTTGAAAGGAACCGTGCTAGGAATTGCACTAGGTTTAGAGCTAGGAATTGTGTTCGGAAAATGTCTGACATAACATCAGATATATCAATGTCAATGTCAATGATCATGATTCATGTGATAGTACTTTTGGATCTTGATTTATCATAGTGGCACCTAAATGATCGTAATCATGGCACATTTGGATCTTGATTAATCCTAGTGAGGGGTAAATTACCTTCATGTCACCTAAATTGCTCTAGTGGCATTTGAGTGTCCCCAATAACATTTGATAGACCCTAATTACATCTGATTGGCCCTAACAACATGCTGATGATGCATTACGATAATTATGATGGAGCATATGGATATGATTTGTTAAGTATAAGACTATATCATCCATTATTGTGAGGTAATAGGGATCCTTGCTCATTAGTATCAGAATTATATTAATGATGACATTTATGATGACTATGATGACGACAATGATGTTGATTTGTTGTATGATGATGATGACGATGTGGATGTCAACAATGATTATGAATGTAGTAGCACTTTTGGATCCTAATTGATTCTAATGTCACCTAAATTTATGTAACGACATATAAATGACCCTATTATCATTGAAATGAATGTAACAACATATAAATGACCTTAACAATTACATGACATGAATCCTAATGGCGATGAGTGTAGTATGAACACTAATGGCATATGAGTGACCATAATGACAATGACGACGATGATTTTGTTGATGATGTACTTAATGTTGACGATGGTGATGATAATGAGGATGATAATCACGATGATGCTGATGTACCATATGGAATTGATGACGATGATGACAACATCGTTGTCCACGATGATGATGCATGTCATAATACTTATGGATATTGCGGGACTTGAGATTTTGGAGTTAATAACAAGTAATAGAGGTTGTGAGGTGTTGACCATAAAAATATTGTTAGCCATTGGGTTTTACATTGACTGATATGTCCATTGGGTTTAGTAGTTCCCCCACCCCCACCCCCTGCTACACCCCCCTTGCAGAAAGGTAGTACAATACCACTTATCATGGTGCTACCAAAATGTCACCCTAGAATGTTGTTTTGGACAGCCCCCCCATCCATACCCTCATTTTTACCAAGAACATCCAAGGCACAAGAAGTGGATATCAATCTTAACACAAAAGCTAACTTTCTTTGTACTCTTAAGGA